>VMDO01007760.1:0-88949 GCA_007922755.1 Pedetes capensis | reverse complement strand
ATGAATTAAGAATAACATCAACAGATGAATAAGGAAACTGTGGTATATACACCCAGTGGAGTTTTACTCAGCCATAAAGAAAGATGAAATTATGTCATTTGCAGGAAAATGAATGGAATTGGAGATCATCATGTTAAGTCAAATAAACAAGTCTCAAAGAGAAAAACATACCATGTGTTCACTCATATGTGGTAGTTGGAAGCAGGCAAAGAGGACTTGGAATTAAAAGGGGGAATTGTAGAGATACAGATGGGGAAGAAGAAATGGAAAGAGAGAATGGAATAGTAAAGAGCAATTGAGGGGATGAATTTAGCTAAAATACATTGTAGACTCACAGAAATGACATAATGAAACTGAACACAGTGGCACATGCCTATATTCCAAGCAACTCAGGAGGCAGATGCAGGAAGACCACAAGTTTGAGGTCAGAGTCAGACTGTGTATCTTATGGAGACCTTGTCTCAAGATAAAAAAAAAAAAAATGGGCTGAGGATGTAACTCAGAGGTACAGCACTTGCATAGTATGGTGAGGCCTTGGGTTCAACCATGCAGTACTGCAAAGAAAAAATATCATAATGAAACACCATTATATAATAAATATATAAGATAAAATAAGTAAATAGATAAATAAATAAATAACATAGCATAAAGGAAAAGAAAATTATCAAGAAAACAAAAACTTATGCAGACACAGGAAAAAGAAACACTTCTACACTGTTGATGGTGGTGTAAATTAGTACAGCCCCTATGGAAATCTATATGAAGTTTCCTCAAAAACCAAAAATAGAACTATCATATGATCCTGTCATTTCACTCTGCAATATATATCAAAATGAAACTAAACCAGCATACCCTAGAAATACCTGCAAACTATATCACGGCACTATTCAAAATAGCCAAGTTATGGAATTTGCCTAGGTGCTCATCAATAGATAAATACATAAAGATAATGTGTATATACACATAGTTGAGTATTATTGAACCATTAAGAAAAAATAAAGTCATGTCATTTTGAAGAAAAGGTACAGAATTTGATGTCATCATATTAAACAAAATAAATCAGGCTCAAAAACTCAGAAAGATAAAGGTCAATGTTTTCATTCATATGCAGAATCTAATTTGGAAAAAAAACCATAAAAGTAGAAGGAAAATTACTTTATTGGAGAAAGTGCACCAGGAGGAGGGGGAAATGTGACAAGAAAGGGTCATGAAGGTGAATATAACCAAAAAATTTAAATGTGTATATAAAAATGTCACAATAAAATCCATTATTTACTGTAACTAATATATGCTTAAAAAATCTTAAAATTAAAAGAAAAGAAAAACACAGGGATTTTTTTTAAAAATTCAGCTCATCCTGCAAAAGATACTTAAAGAGAATTCCCAAAGGCCTCTCTGATTTCATTAGCTCTTTATGTATGTGCAAATCCACTTCAGCTAAACCGTGTTTCATTAAATGATCACTTAATTATGGTCTTTAGGATTTTACTTATTTGTCTTTGGAAAGACAACTATTCATGTGAACATTATATATATATATATATATATATATATATATATATATATATATATATATATATATATATGAGATTAAAGTTCCTATTGAAAAGGAAACACATTTTTAGAGGAAAAAGTTAACCTAACAGACCTCTCTCCATTTCATGTGTTATAGATAGGAAGAGTATGTTGTTATAGCAACCCTCATAGCAAGCCTCGTAGAATTTTCAATGGTTGATTGTTTGGGGATTGCTGCAGAAGTGCATTGCTAGGTCCTTTTCCTATGTTTGTGGTACTGGGGATCGAACCTGGGTCCTCAGAGAGTGTAGAGCAGGCCTCTACCAACTGAGGTAACCCCAGCTCCAATAAGAGTATACCAAAAGAAAAGAGGACTTTGCTTTTAGGGAACAATTTTCAAGTAATTGCACAGAAAGGAGTTTTTGTTATGACTCCTGAATTGTCCACTATTTATATTTCCAGTCTGGGCTAAGATTTAGCTCAGTGGGTAGAGGACTGCTCTACCTGGGGCCTGGGTCCCAGGCCTGAGGCCTGGGTGAGGGCCTGGGTCCAATCTTCAGCACTGCAAACATGGGAGAAGGACTTGGCAATCCACTCTCAAAGCATTCCCAAAACAATCATCCATTGAAAACCCTGTGAGGGTCGCTATGAGTTGGACATGACTCAGTGACACTTAACAATAACTAATACAGACAGCCAATGTCAGAAAAAAATTTATCATTGCTATATTTTATTCGGGCTGGGATTTGGCTCAGTGGGTAGAGCGCTGCGCTGCAGTCTCTGAGGTCCCCAGTTCAATTCCCAGCACCTCAAAAATGGGAGAAGGACCTGGCAATCCACTCCCAAGGCAATCCCGAAGCAGTCAGCCATTGAAAACCCTATGAGGGTCGCTATGAGTCGGATACCGACTTGACGGCACCTAACAACAACAACATATTTTATTCATTAAGTGGGAAATTTCTATCAGTCCTAGAAGTTCTCAGATAGACAAGGATCTAAATGACATTTAAATGTGTATAGCTCATGACCTAATCAATCTCAAATGTAATTTTCAGAGAAATAAGCAAAAGATTTGGGGACTTGGTATATTTTATTGGAATATATGAGAAAAAAATCATTAATTTTGACTTTTATTCTCTGGGAAATTGTGGTTTCCAGTAAATTTAACCAGGGAGTCATATTTTTCCTTTTACATAAAATGGACTGATACCCTTTAGAATAAATTTTAACAATTTTATTATTTATGTATTTATTTACTTATTAATTAATTAATTAATTAATGCAATCCCTCTACCACTGAGCTGCACCCCCAGTTCAGTTTTTACTTTTTATTTTGAGACAAGGTCTCTCTAAATGTGCAGGCTGCCTCTAAAGTCACACACACACATATACACCAAAAGAATCCATTCAACATTGTTTTCCTAATACTATGCGATAATCTATCACATGTGTATGTTATATCCTTGCCATTCAAATCAACTCATAATACTTAAGGTCTTAAATATAAAAAGTCCTTACTTGTACTATGGAATATGTACAAACTAATAAGATAACATTGTTAGCCTCAATAAGCTTATAAATTATACAGAAATAAGGGAGAGATGTCCATACAAATAATGCCATTTAAAGTATAAATTTACATGTATCATTAAAGAGGAACAAAGTATGAAAGATTGTTTTATAGGTTGTGGGAAAGCCAGTTTATTTCATCTGAAACTTTTACTTTTGTAGAAAAGTACCTTTGAAAATTTTGGAGTGGTATCACCCTAAAGACAAGTAGTAAAGGGCTTAAATATTCCTACAGACAGTATTAAAATGCAGGTTCCTGGTGGCCATCACTAGATATTCTGAAAAATTCTGAGCTAATGGAGAAGGACCGGAATGGGCAATCCATTCCCTAAGCAATTCCAAAGGAATCAGCCATTGAAAATCCTGTGAGGGTCATTATAAATCAGACCTGACTTGATGGTACCTACAATAACAACAATCCTCAGCTGGGGCTCAAGTGTCCTTCATGTTTAGCAAGCAACTTAGGTGGTCAAGATCAAGCAGATTAGCCTTTTGAATTACAGGTGTTGCTTTGGATTTTACCTTATAAACCTTTTATTTTCCCTTATTTTATGTAAATAAGCCCAATATTCTTAAGATATATTCTATCCACTATTTTATATTTCCTTCTTTTGGTTGTTGTTGTTTGTTGTTAGGTGCCCTCTAGTTGGTATCCAACTCATAGCGACCCTCATAGGGTTTTCAATAGCTGACTGTTTCTGGATTGCCAGATTGGATTGCCAGGCCCTTCTCCCATTCTTTTGGTTGGCTTCCCTAAAATCTGATTTTGTTCCTATGGCTTAGGCTATATTATGATCTTTAAATCAATGTTTTCAGATAGATGTTCTTTAAAATCACTTTTTAAAAATTGAAATGAATGCTTTTAAGAAATTGAATGTTTTACTAATGTACATATAACCTATGAATTCTTTAAAGCTCATGTATGTAATTTCATGATAGAATTAACTGCAAAACATTTTTCCATGTTCCTGTTTATATTATTTTCTTCAATGTAAGTTTGTTCTCTTGTCTCTGATGTTTTTATTTAAAACTTTATTTGTGGCTTTTTTCCTTTTCTTATCTTTCTTTTTAATTTTTATATTTTTATTTTATTTTATTTTTTTCAGTAATGGAACATTGAACCCAAGGTCTTCTCATGCTGGGCAACTGCTCTACTACTGAGCTTCCTCTACAGCCCCTTTTTCACTTTTTATCTTCAGACAATATCTCCCTACGTTATTCACATTGCTTCTGGACTCAAACTTGAGATTTTCCTGCCTCAGTATGCTGTGTCACTAGGATAGCAGTCCTGTGACACAATGCCCAGCAAAAACTTGTTTTGATTTTGATAAGAAAAGGGGAATTATTTTTCTATATATTTAGCTGTGTCCCACATTTTAACTCTCTATGATTATGCTTGGATAGAACAAAAAGGTATTTCACCATGTTGACTTGGAAAGTCAAGTAAAGCTCATTTTTTTAAATGAGAAATAATCAATAGTAACAAAATGCATGCATCTATGAAAATTTTAGGTAATATTTAAAATTAATTTTTTTATCATTGGTTTCTGAAAATGTACTATGGTATACAGACTGAATCTTCAAGGTCTATAAAAGCGTTTCTTACTCTCTTTAGTCAAAAAATGTTTGAGAAACACTGATGTGATATGTTCTCAGTTTGGTTCTCAAGATTAGACTATGTACTTCTTCAAAAATAATAGAGGTTCAAAATGTACTCTGTAATGAATACAGAATAATGAACAATACACAATCCTTTTTCTCCGGACTCTTAGAAAGAGAAATGAACTGTACTTACCACAAAATAATAAATATCCTTCGATGAAGAGGCTATCTTTTTTCCACTGAATATCCTTGGCCTCTTTGTCAAAAAATCAAGTGGCTATAGTTGTACAATGGGAGAAGGGCCTGGCAATCCACTCCCAAGGCAATCCCAAAGCACTCAGCCATTGAAAACCCTATGAGGGTCACTATGAGTCACATACCGACTCGACGACACCTAACAACAACAACAACAACATAGTTGTATGGGTTTATCTCAGAGTATCCAACTCTATTCCATTGATCTTCAGGCCTATTTTTGCCAATACCAAGCAGTTTCTGCCACTATGGACCTGTAATATTGTCTAAAGTCAGGAATTGTGATGCCTCCTCTACGATTTTACTGCTTAGGTTTGTTTTGGTAATACACAGTCTTTTTTGCTTTTATATGAATTTCATGATAGTTTTTTATTCTATTTCTGAAAAGTCTGTCATAGGAATTTTGATGGGAATTGCATTAAATCTATAAATCACTTTTGGTTATATAGCCATTTTCAAAATATTAATTCTTCTAAACCATGAGCAAGGGAGTTTTCTCCATCCTCTAGTATCTTCTGCTCTTTCTGTCATTAATGTTTTGAAGTTTTCCTTATAGAAGTTTTTCTCATAGAAGTTTTTAGAGTCCTTGGTTAGACTAACTCCTAAATATTCAATTTTTGGTGTGCTATTGTGAATGAGATTATTGTATTGATTTCCTTCTCTTTCTGTTCACTATTGGTGCAAAGAATGCTCCTGATTTTTTTTTGTGGGTGTGTGTGTAAATTTTTTATCCTGCTACTGTACTGAAGGAGTTAATTAACTCTAAGAGTTTTCTAGGGGAATTCTTGGGGTCCTTTACTTAGAGGATTATGTCATATGAAAATAAGGATAATTGACTTCTACTTTCCCTGTTGGTATTCCTTTAATTTCCTTCTCTTGCCTGATTTCTCTGGTTAGGACTTCAATCATATTGAATAAGTGAGGAGAGAGTAGACATCCTTGCCTTGTACCTAATTTTAGAGGGAATGGTTTCAGTTTTCCCTTATTTAATATAATGCTGGCTTTTGGTTTCTCATAGATGACCCTTATGGTGTTCAGATAGGTTTCTACTATGCCCATTTTATATCTATTTGCAGAAAACTGAAAATAAGTCTGTGTCTCTCAATCTGTATGAGAGTCAAATTGAAATGGATCATAACCTTCAATATAAAAAGGGAAACTTTAAAACTACTAGAAGAAAAGATGAGGAATACAATCCAGCAAATAGGCATAGGCAAGAACCTACTATGAAATACTCTGAGAACAATATCAGTGAGGGAACAAAGTAAAAAGAAATGTGCCGAGATTATTTGAATTGGAATACAGATGTAGAAGAGACTTCAGGCAATCATATATAGTGCTAGTGCTGGGGTAACTTGTCAGAGATGTATTGAATGAGGCAAAAAGCCTTTGTCTTTGTATCTCTGCATAAAGCAGTTACTAATTGTGCTCTGGAGTTTGGAAGGAGTAGTGTAACACTGGCTGAGTCAGCTATCTTCAGGAAAAGATAAGTTTTAGGGAAAGGCAATAATAAGTCCTTAAACACTCCCAACAGGTGGGACTAAGAAGGCCTCAGCTAGTTAGGGGGGATTTGATTGGGACAGCACAGCAACCACCATAATCTATGCACCCACAGGCCAGTAAAGAAAACAAATACTATTTAAGTGATCCAGCTGGTATCCAATAGAATTTGGGAAGTCAAATTTGGTAGCTTTAGTGATGTAATGATTTTCTTTAATTTTTTATTGTTTTGGTCTGTGGTACTGGGTGTTTGAACCTAGGATGCTCCACCACTGAGATGTAGCCCCCAATCCCTTTTTTATTTGTTTCTGTTCTGTGACAGGGTCTTGCCAAGTTATACAGCCTGCCTCTGGCTTCAAACTTGCAATCCTCCCGCCTCAGGCTCCCAAATTGCTGGGATTATAGGTGTGAGCCATAGCACCAGACTTTATTTTCTGAGAAGAAAAGGCGAAAATAAAAATAAAACCAAAAAAGCTAGTGCTTTATGCCTCTATAGAGGTTTTCTCTTTCATAATATTTCAAGAACATATTGAGAAGATTATCTTTTAAGTGAGGATTCATAGATTTTAAAATCAGAGAAATTTACAGACATTTGTTGAATAGGCAAATGAAGGAATGCATATAAATATATTTTAAAAATAAGTTTTAGAAGATAATTATTATAAAATAATATTTTATTGGGCTGCGATTTAGCTCAGTTGGTATAGCGCTGTGCTACAGTCTCTGAGGTCCAGAGTTCAATTCCCAGCACTGCAAAAATGGGAGAAGGACCTGGCAATCCACTCCCAAGGCAATCCCGAAACAGTCAGCCATTGAAAACCCTATGAGGGTCACTATGAGTCAGACACCGACTCGACGGCACCTAACAATGACAACAATATTTTATTATTTAGTTTATTCGGTCATAGTACAGTATGCAGTTTGAATCTTCAAGATCTAGGTTGATTTTCAAAGCAGTGAGAAACTGTTGTAAATTCCATTGAAGCAAACTTATGTCAAGTGTATGTTCCAGGATACACACACACACACACACACACACACACACACACACACTTTCTACTATCTCTGTAAAGAATATGTAGTAAAAACTATTCATTTAAAGAAAAGTAAAATAGAAGTTAATTCCATGTTCAATCAAAGATCAATTCTGGAGAGACATGTATTATAAAATAGGGCAGAACACTTGGAGATAGATGAAGTTAATCAGTTATGTTATTATTATGGGCCTCATTTATACCCCTTGCCTCTGAAGGCCTCATTTATTTAGCTACAGTAATCACATTTGTGATGTGTCTTCTTCCTGCCAAGCTCTAGGCTCTGGGAATACAAAGATGAACTCAGCACAGTGCTTTCCACATGCTCAAATTCATGTTGAAAAGATAGAGTGGTAATTTCTAAATTAAGTCCACACAATAAACACTATGAAATAAATATAAATGTTATGAAAACCCAAATTTTGAGCTGCTATGATTCCTGTATTGCTGAAGGAAGAAAAATTGTCATGAAATTTGCTCTTCTTTCTTGAAAGATAAATAGGAGCTTCCCAAACAGAAAACCAGCGTGAATTGTATAGTACAAGTTTATAAAATAGTGATAATTATTGGATTAATTGTAGTACATGGTACCCTGGATAGTATGATGTCAGGTGTTAAAGAAACAATGAGTTCTGGCTTCAGATTAGGCTATAATAGACAGCTTATTTAAAAGTATACATTTTAGGGTTCGTTCCATGGGTGGTCCTAAAGTAAGAAGGGTCAGGAATATGAATGAATATGGTCAAAGATGTACTGATCCTATAAACCCTGTAATTGAGACTAAATATAACAGCCCATTAATAAGGCAGTGGTAGTTGATTAAGAAATTTCTAAGGAAAGCAAAATAATTTACAATTATTAAAATGAAATTTAAGGGTACAATGGGGATTTAATTTGAAAACCATGGCTCTTTTGATTGTGCCAACTAGAGGGGTGATTTATTTCCAGAATACTAGAGACTAACCAACCAGACAAGAGACAGATGGAATAATGTCTACTATGTTAACCCAGCTCCTAATCCATAGAACCCATAAGTCTCTTTATGTGGTTAAGAGGGACTTTATAGATGTGATTAAATTCAACCTTTGAACAGATTATCCTGGTGGGCCCAAGCTATAATCAAAGGTACCCTTATCAGAGTAAGGTAGAGAAATTTGTAGACACAAGAAGGCAATATGAGGGCTGAAGAAATCATGATATATACCATTAACCTTATAGACAGAGGAAAGGTCTGAACCAACTACCACAAGGAAGCAGCTCTAGGAGCTACAAAAGGCAAGGAAACCAATTCTCTCCCAAAGAGTCCCTGAAGGGTGCCATGCTGCCATAGATATTTGTTTTAATAACAATAACCACATGAACTCTTTGCATCCCCATATAAAGTGTCTCTTATCAATGGTAATAATTTCAAACCATGGTGACTATAATAGAATATGCTACATTTCATTGAAGAACTAAAAACATCAGGACTGTCATTCCATTGTTTTTTTTTTGTTGCTGTTGTTGTTGCTGCTGCTTCTGTTGTTATTGTTAGATACCATCAAGTCGGCAACCCTATGTGTAACAAAATGAAACACAATCATTTTATATCTGAGCCCATTGTTGCAGTCACTATGTTTCTTCTCATTTTGAGTCATGCCACAGCAGCAACCAGGGACTTTACACCATTTCTGTCATTAAGGTTGACTCTACTCTTCCCCAGTTGTCTTTTGAATGTCTTTCAGCCTGGGGGGCTCACTTTCTGGCACTGTATTTGACAGTGCTTCTCTACTCTTCATCAGATTTTCAATAGCTAATTGTTTTGGGAGAGGGATGATGGATCCTTCTCCCTAATTGGCCTTAGTCTGCAAGCTCTGTTGAAACCTATTACCATGGATAGCCCTGCTAGTATCTGAAATAAAAGTGGCATAACTTTCACCATCACAGCAATACTCAAGCCCCTATGAGCTTGAATATTATTAATATAATTAATATAAGATTTCCATTACTTTTCTTCTTGGGGGAAAAGGCCAGCTTTTCTGCAGTCACTCAAAAGCAACATATTGAAGCTCATATTTTAGTGAATTGTTTGCTAGAGCCAGCTACTGTGGTTGAACATTTCCCAAACATTTACTTTAACAAGTAAAGAAGATTTAATCAACAAATGTTGAAAAAAGTCACCATGTGTGAATAGTCTTAGTGGACAGAAAACAAAAGTAATATATTAAGATTTACTATGGGGAACTTTAAATTGACTCAGTATATTTATAACACAAAGCACTAAAATATCTAACAATTAAATGAAATTAAATCAGAAAGAAAAACATTATCTTAAAGAATAAAGAATACTGAATAAGTATTTAATAAAAAATAGCTTTGAGACATTTTGGGGGTGAAAAAAGACGGCTATATGTGAAAAGTATTAGTTCCAAATAACATGGTGGCAATAAAAATTCACTTACCATTTACATAAATGCATATTATTGGGAGAGTCTTATATAAAAATTCTCCAAAGAATTTTTTTTCATTTAAACCCCCAAATGGTATAAATCTTATTTTTAAGTTGCTTGAAAATAATATACTGATTAAGAATATATAATAGTAGCCGGGCACAGTGGCGCACGCCTGTAATCCCAGCAGTTTCGGAGGCAGAGGCAGGAGGATCGCAAGTTCGAGACCAGAGGCAGTCTGTATAACTTAGTGAGACTCTGTCTCAAGAAGTAAAAAAAAAAAAAATGGGCTGGGAGTGAAGGTCAGTGGTCCTGCACTTGCAAAGCATGCAAGTGTGAGGCCCTGGGTTCAACCCCCAGTACCTCAAAAAAAAAAAAAAAAAAAAAAAAAGAATATGTAATAGTGAGCATCATAAAAGGTACAATTTATTGAGAAGTTCATCAATGTAAGGCTTTATACAAATCTACTTAATAAACATTAATTCCTAACTTTTAAGAGAAAATATTAAATTAGTTTCTTTTGTCTAATGGTAAATAGTATATTCATGCAAGTTTTAGCTAATAAAAAAGTGGTATAGGATGGTATATAATTGTATATAATATAGTACCTTTTTAAAAGGATATTTTATTCCTAAAGGAATATTTTGCTATTGGTCTGTGGCACTTTATGTATATTCTATAAATTATGAGTTACTCAATAACTTTGTACAATAAAAGAAATGAAACTTGTTTCAGTTATCTGACAAAACAAACAGGAATGGAACTTTAACATTTAGAAGTGAAACTTAAGTCTGTTTGAACATAGGGATTATTATTGTTGACTTGGTCAGTCTCTATAGCTATAGTTAGAAATAGGTGAGAATCACTTTTGTTCCCAATGACTTCAGTACCTTGCCCATTACTTCAGTACCAGGGTTAGAATATCATGATCTGAGGCTTTTCATATAGAAAGTGTCTTAGGAGAAATGAGATCACAAAAACAAGCCACAGACCAAATCATGCTATTATGTAGATATTTATTACATCGATTATGTTCCTTCTCTCCACCTTTAGTGTTCTAATAAATTACTTGCATGAAAGTTTTACATTAGGCAAAAGTAACAATATTCCAGCCATTGTATTCAGCTTAATATCTTTCAGAGTTATGTGAATGAAAAATCTCTGGATAAGTTGAGAGATATTAAGTAGTCAAAGTATCAATCCTATAGTCAAAGACTACATGGGTCCCTATATCCAGATCATAACAGAGCAAATGGATGGATCTAAAACATTTCATCAGCTTATTTTTCCTGAATAATAATTTCTTTAATGATTTCTCATTTTTGACTTAATGTTGAATTAATTGTAAAAGCATCTGGTGTTGGTCAGAGATGAAGGTGACTGAATTATGTATACTAACAATCCCTGAAATGTAGGATTTCTAATCAAAAACTAGCATACTCGACATAGAAGAGAAATTTCTTCCAAAGAAATACCATTAGCTGTAGAGTGGCATGCAGAATAATACACAGGCACATGCACACACATATATGCTTATCTTTTAATAACACAGTTATGAATATTTTAAACTTCACAGGATCATAATTCCAACGGCCATGAATATAGAAGTAGAGAAGTAAGAAGCACTGATAAAAAGAAGGGAAAGATTGCCCAACTTTTTAGCCTGATTCAACTAAGTATGATGACAGAAGTTTGTGTTCTTAACACAAATTTTAATACTACTTAAATAAAATCAGGTTTATATTAAAATAAATTTGTTCTGAAGGAATGTATACAGAATTCAATGCATTTATTCTACTTTCTACTTTTCTAATACAGTTTACATTAATGATAAGGAAGTAAAGTTAAAATAAAATTAATTTGCACTTGTCATATTGTCTCATTAATCAGTAGCAGTATAAATATCTCATTTATGTAAATTATATATATATATATATATATATATATATATATATGGCAGTTAAACTGGGAAGAGAAGCAAAACACTAACTTTTTGAAATCAATATACTAAATGAGAAATATTGACACAGTAGATTGAAAATAAATGAAGACTTAGGAGAGTGGAGACTTTAGAAAATTGTATCAGTGGCGACATTTCCTGATCTGAGCCTTTTCTGAGTAGGAAGTATCTTAGGAGAAATGAAACTCAAATTTTGGTTATGCTTTGGATGACTTCAATAGAGGTGAATGCTAGAAGGACATGGCGATCCACTCCTGAGGCAACCCCAAAATAATCAGCCATTGAAAACCCTATGAGGGTTGCTATGAATCGGAGACCCCTCGATGACAACTAACAACAGCAACAACATGGGTTGATGTCTTCACAATTATGATGGAAGAATAATAAACAAACTCAGTGAATTATCAATATATCGATGCAAGGAAGAAATTCTCAAAAATATCTCCCTCTAAGATGCCTATTCTCAGCATCAATACTTGGGTGAGGGTTAATGATATAAAAATAATGTAATAAAGTAAATAGAACACAAAAAAGTGCCATATAAATACTTTTTAGACTTGGACACTACAATGTCAAGGCACACACTTTAAAAAATACCATTCTCAATGGCACATTGCCTCTAATTCCAATGACTTGAGAAGCTGAGATGGGAGGATCACGAGTTTGATGCCAGAAGCAGCCTAAAATAAAATAAAAAATAGATTTGGTAGAGTACTTGCAAAGAATGTGTGAGACCCTAGGTTTAACATTCAACTACTGCAAAAAATAAAAAAATAAAAATAAAAAATACATAAATAAATAAATAAACAAACATTCTTAGCTTGTAGGTATGTGACATTTGAACAAAGTAGCTATTGTGCATTTTAATTCATTTCTTGAAGTATGGTGGGGGTCAAACCCAGTGCCTCACTCATGCTAAGCTAGTGCTCTACCAGTGAAATAAACCGCAAGTTGACTTTTTAATTTATTTCAAGATAGAGTCACATTGTGCAAGCTGCCTCAGATTTCCAACTCTCAATCCTCCTGCTTCAGTCTCCCAAGTCACTGGGGTTACATGTGCACCACAGCACACATTTGATTGAGCATTTTAAAACAGGAATATATATATGAAATTGGATGACACTTCAGAAAATGGGAATACCAGAGCATCTAATTGTACTCATGAGGAATTTGTACATGAACCAGGAGGCAGTTGTTCAAATAGAACAAGGAAACACAGTCTGGTTTAAAGTAGAGAAAGGTGTGCGTCAGGGCTGTATACTTTCACCATAACTCCTCAATTTATACGCTCAGCAAATAATCTGAGAAGCTGCACTTAATGAGGAAGAATGTGGCATCAGGATTGGAGGAAGACTCATTAACAACTTGCGTTATGCAGATGACATAACTCTGTTTACTGAAAGTGAAGAAGATTTAAAACATTTACTGATGAAGATTAAAGATCATAGCCTTCAATACGGATTATGACTAAACATCAACAAAACAAAAATCCTTATGACTGGGTCGGCATGCAACTTCACAATAAATGGAGAAAAAATTGAGGTTGTCCAAGATTTTGCTTTCCTTGGCTCTATAATCAACACCTGTGGAAATGACAGTCAAGAAATCAAATGATGCATTGCTCTAGGAAGAGCTGTGGCAAAAGATCTCTTTAGAGTATTGAAAAGCAAAGATGTCACATTGAAGATGAAGGTGCATCTGACTCATGCCATGGTAATTTCAGTGGCATCATGTGGTTGTGAAAGCTGGACATTGAACAAGGGAGACAGGAGAAGAATTTATGCTTTTGAATTGTGGTGCTGGAGACGTCTATTGAATATACCATGGACTGCCAAAAGAACCAACAGATCTGTCCTAGAAGAGGTACAACCAGAGTGCTCCTTGGAAGCAAGAATGGCCAGACTGCATCTTACATATTTTGGACATGTAGTCAGGAAAGTTCAGTGCCTGGAGAAAGACATGTTTGGGAGAGTGGCAGGTCAATGAAAAAAAAAGGAAAACCCTCCACCAGGTGGATTGACACACTGTCTGCAACAATGTGCTTAAATATAAGTGTGATTGTGTGCCTGGCACAGAATCAAGAAATGTTTAGATCTGCTGTACATAAGGTTGCTATGAGTTGGACTCAATGGCACCTAGCAACAACAAGACATATGAAATATTGAATGTAAATGTATGAAGTCAAATGTCAAAGATGAGGATACATTCTGAGAACATCATTAGACAATTTCATCAGCTCCATTTGAATTGTATGAGACCACCATCATATATGTGTCACAGCATTGACTGTAAACATAAATTTAGACTACTAAAGAAGTAATTTGTGATTCAAATATTATGCCTATTCCCTAAAATCTAAATATCACAATAGAAATTCTTTTACTTATATCAAAATTTATTAGGATAACTTATAATGTATAGGAAACATCTATAGCATCATTGACCATCACCAAATGTGTCTGGGAAACATTCCTTTAAAGGGACTGCATTCTAAGTCAATAGCTTGGAAATGCAAAATGTGAAAACACATGGATTTATTTTGTGACATCAAATGTTTTGGGAAAAGTTGAGATTTGTAGACAGAAAGTGAGAGTCAAAATATGACTCTCCTGAAAATAGAAAAAGAAAAGTTTGAAAGGCAAATATTCATATATTTTGGAGGGTATACTGGAGAAGACAAAGATATACAGAGATCTGTATTAGGTTATAAGGCCTCTACATCAGGAAAGAAGTGATTGATATCAACTAAAGAATATACCATAAAATTCCTTCCAAAATCATTCTTTTCTTAAAATTTAAAATGATTGTTAAAATGCCTTATTTTATAAAGAAATAATTATATATATTTAAAAGATATGACAAAGTTAAAAAACTAAAGAGAAGATTTCAAATGGAAGCTCGAGAATACAAAATCAAATATAATGATGTCCAAAAAAGATGTTGATAGAAAACCAAACTTGAAGAACACATTCTATTTTCTCTCAAGTTTAAAGAATTGTAGAAAAAAAATCAAGGCATAGGTGGCAGTAGTGGAGGATTCTATGCAAGAAATACCAAAAGAAGATGGAAGGAATACACAGTCGTTACAACAAAAATAATTGGTGAATGTACACCCATTTCAAGAGGTTCTATATTATTAGGAGCCAGTGGTACTGAAGGAAGAAGTGGAAGCTGCCTTAAAAACATTGCTGAACACAAGACTCCAGGAATTGATGAAACACATATCGAGATGTTTCAACAAATAGATGCAGCACTGGAGGTACTCACTTTCTTATGCCAAGAGATTTGGAAAACAGCTACCTGACCAGTTGACTAGAAGAGATCCATATTTGTGCCTACTCCCAAGTAAGAGGATTCAACCAAATGCAGAAATTATCAAACTGTATCATTAATATCACACGCAAGTAAAACTTTGCCAAAGATCATTCAAAAGTGATCTCAGCAATGTATCGACAGGAAACTGCTGGAAAACCAAGCCAGATACAGAAGAGGGCATGGAATCACAACAAATTATGGATGATTTTACAAAAATGAGACTATCAAAACACGTAATTGTACTCATGAGGAATCTATACCTGGACAAGGAGGCAATCCTTCAAACAGAACAAGGAAACACTGCCTGATGTAAAGTCAGGGAAGGTGTGTGTCAGGGCTGTATCCTTTCACTGTACTTCTTCAATCTCTTTGCTGAGCAAATAACCAAAGAACCAGGATTTTATGAAGACGAATGTGGCATCAGGATTGCAGGAAGATTAAATAACAACCTGTGTTATGCAGATGACACAATTTTACTTTCTGAAAGTGAAGAGGACTTGAAATATTTACTGATGAAGATCAAAGAACACATCCTTCAGTATGGATTGCACTTCAACATCAAGAAAACAAAAATCTTTGCAACTTGGTCAGTTGGCAACTTCATGATAAATGTTGGAAAGATTGAGGCTGTCTAATATTTTCTTTTACTTGATTCTAAAATCAACATCCACAGAAGCAGCAGGCAAGAATCAAACAATGCATTGCACTGGAAAAAGCTATTTCAAATGATCTTTTTAAAATGTTGAAAGATAAAAATGTTATATTGCAGATGAAGGTGCCTGACTCATACCATGGCATTTTCAGTAGCCTTATGTGCTTTTGAAAGGTGTACATTGAAAAAGGGAGACAGAACAATTGATACTTTTGAATTACTGTGCTGGAGACAAGTATCTAATATGCAATTCACTTCCAAAAGAACCAACACACCTACCGTAGAAATGCAATTAGGGTGCTCCTTGGAAGCAAGTGTATCTAGACTGTATCCTACCTATTTTGAACATGTTGCCAGGGGTGCCCAATCCCTGGAGAAACACATCATGTTTGTGACAGTGGTGAGTCAAAGAAAAAAACAGAATACCTTTAAGTACATGGATGACACAGTGTTTGCAACAATGGGCATAAACCCAAAAAAGATCATATATATGGCATATTGTTGGATTTTATTTCCTTCTGTTATACATAGTGTCCCTGTGAGTTGGACTTTATTGAAGGTACCTAATGATAAAAACACCATAAAGTAGCTATAGATTCTGTGTATCATACAGTCACAGTCATACAGTCATAATTAGAAATTTCCTCCCATTATAAATATTATAGAAACAGAATAAAAGGGAAATATCCATAAAACTATAAGCTTCACATCACAAGTCAAACTTACCTATTAGAGACTGTGTCCTGTCTACAATGACAATACTACTGACTTTATTAAATTGGAAGACACTAAGACTAATGTCTCTCATTAATTAATGAATGAATTTTAGTCACTGTGACACAGCAAGATTAGTTGGTTTCTGTGTGTTTTTAAAAACATGTTTGCCTCATTCTATAAGGCATTGGAAACCAAGACAAATATTAGAAGTGACACTTCTCAGCAAACTATAAGTTGTAAACCAATTAGTACATTCCCAGCTGTAATTTCCAAACATAAATTGTTAATATGGACTTAACAAAACACTGGGAATGCTTTAGAAGGCTGGTGGGAATACTTTGGCACAGTAGACATATTGTTCTTATAAATGCCAAACTCTCCTAGGAAATACAAATAAAGTGGTAAATTTTGATAATTCTGGAATTGAAAATGTTAGTAAAAAATCATCTAATACAATTGTATTAATTTAAAACTAAGGCCAGATTAGACTAGTTGAATGAAGTGCTCCATGACTCCATGTATTGGCAGGCTGGCCCAGAATCCGTACCTGCCCAGGTTGTTTTCCTCACATCTATCCTCATTAGGTCCACACCATAATTGGTGCCATATATGAAAAAATATTTATTTATAGATAAAATCACCACAAGAGCCTTCACTTAAATGACATGAAGAAGGAAAAGAAGGAAGTAAATATTATGTGTCTGATTATCTCGAAGAGTAGTAATTGAGTCAGTAGCATTAAATTCTAAAATAATGAACATATTTCCATCTTAAGTTTTAATAATGAGTTTGGAGAATAATATATATTCTCTTTGGAATTATTACTGCAAAATCATGGAATCTCAATATCCTTATGATGAAAGGAATATTTGAAATTATAACTTACTGTTTTCTAATCATTTTGACACACTTCTACTCCCTTTCTGCCCACCACTTCTTGTTTATAACAGCAATGGCTAAGTTCTTATATTGCTCTTCCCATGCATTACTAATTTTAACTATAGAAATAACCTCTTAGCTTGCCTTAAAATCATGATATTATCCATAAAACTCAACAGTCCTCCCATCGAGGAACTTTACAGCTACACAAAGCATTTAATAATTACTAAGATTGTAGTAGATGAAATCTGTGTAGACAACCTTTACTTTAATAAATGTGCTTCCAATGATGATGTTCCCAGAATTCTTTTCCAGAATATTGAGGAAATAATTATGTTTTACAGTGGAAAATTATACAGAAAAAACTGCAAAGTGATTATTATATGGTATTTTCTGAAGATTACTCTTTTCTCTTTGTGACAATAAGCTTTAGATTCAGATGACATTAAATTTAATGTGTTGCATATACAGTATATATAATACCTGTGGTGTATACTCTATGTATATATCATTATATATGTAAGATATGACTATATGTGGAATAACTTGAAAAACAATAATATATTTATATAATATGTATTGTGTGTGCCTATGTATAGATATATAATTATGCATAAATGTCTTATGATTAAAATTAAAGAAACCTTTATCTAATCTTACAGAATTTTTAAAAAATACTAATATATATAAAATATTATCAGAAGAAAAAAGTTTTATAGAATATGAAATAGTAAAATCAGGTTTCAATACAGTTCAAAATATCTTTACATTGACATATTGATTATTTTATCAACTTAAGAAGTAAGCTATGGTGTTGTTGTTTGTTGTTAGGTGCTGTCGAGTCAAGTCCAACTCATAGCAACCCTATGTATAGCAGATAGAAACACTTGCCGATTCTGTGCCAGTCAAACAATCTTATTTATGTTTAAGACCATTGTTGCAGACACCATGTCAATCCATCTGATGGAGGGTTTTCCTCTTTTGCATTGACCTGCCACTCTTCCAGACATGATGTCCTTCTCGAGGGATTGTTCTCTCCTGACTACATGTCCGAAATATGTAAGACACAGTCTGGCCATTCTTGCTTCCAAGGAGCACTCTGGTTGCACTTCTTCTAGGACAGATTTGTTGGTTCTTTTGGCAGTCCATGGTATATTCAATAGACGTCTCCAGCACCACAATTCAAAAGCATCAATTCTTTTTCTCTCTCTTGTTCAATGTCCAGCTTTCACAACCACATGATGCCATTGAAAATGCCATGGCATGAGTCAGATGCACCTTCATCTTCAATGTGACATCTTTGCTTTTCAATACTCTAAAGAGATCTTTTGCCACAGCTTTTCCTAGAGCAATGCGTCTTTTGATTTCTTGGCTGCTGCTTCCACAGGTGTTGATTATAGAGCCAAGGAAAGCAAAATTTTGGACAACCTCAATTTTTTCTCCATTTATTGTGAAGTTGCATGCCGACCCAGTCATAAGGATTTTTGTTTTGTTGATGTTTAGTCATAATCCGTATTGAAGGCTATGATCTTTAATCTTCATCAGTAAATGTTTTAAATCCTCTTCACTTTTAGCAAGCAGAGTTATGTCATCTGCATAACGCAGGTTGTTAATGAGTAAGCTATGGTAAAAATGTATTAAAAAGTATGTAAAAATAAGATTCTAAGATTTTATTATTTGTTTGGTAGTTTCTTCTTTTTTGCCTAGGTTTTGCCTAGGTTATTTTTCTCCTTTTATAGCTGCTCATTTTTCTTGGTGTCACTATGCAGGAGATGAGTTCTGTACTTGTTTAAAAACATACAGACATTAATTTACATATATCCTGAGGCTTAAAATAGTCCCTAACTGCATTTGTCAATCAAAATATTCTTTTTTATTGTCCTATCCTTATCAAACCCCATATACCTTTCAGCTTTTCCTACTGTGGGTGCTTGCCTATTGCTCTGATGCTGAAAGTTATGCTACTGGTATCTCAGATACCAGCAGGGCCACCCATGGTGGATAGGTTTCAACTGAATTTCCAGACTAGGACACAATAGGGAGAAGGACCTGGTAACTTACTCCCAAAACAATTAGCCATTGTAAACCTTATGAATAGGAAAGAAGTATTGTCAGGTATAGTGCCAGAAGATGAGACCCCAGGTTGGAAGGCATTCAGGAGATTACTGGGGAAGGGTTGCCTCCTCAAAGTAGAGTTGACCTTAATGATGGAAATGGATTGAACCACTGGGACCTCCTTTTGTTATGTGGCACAAGTAAAAATAAGAAGAAACACATTGATTGCTATAATAAGCTCAAACACAAAAAGATCGTGTGTATGGTAGCATTTTGTTTTGTCCTACATAGGGTCCAATAAATTAGACCTGACTCAATGGCACCTAACAACAGCATCCTTGTCAAACTCAGTAAGGATACAGTGATTATCTAACCTGAAAATAATCTGTACTGTTAACACAATTCTCTTTATTTCATGTGTGTACTCAGTTAAATATCTGTATTAATTTAAGTTAACATAATAATTTCTTCATGGTCCTCTCTATTGTCAGGGTGAGAATAATAACTATTTTTCACTCCTGTTATGACATGATATTGACAACTATGCCAGTCATTGATTGTGTAAAATACAGAGAAAAAGGAATACAGGGATTTACATATTACTGGGACTGTTTGACACATAGTTGGTTCAGCATGTTCATGGGCTGTACATCAGTGGATTCAACCATATGCAGATCAAAAATATTTGAAAACAGAAATTTTCAGAAAGTTCCAAAAACCAAAGCTTGACTCTATTGTGCTCCAAGCACCACATTGAATCCACCAAATGAAGTGATGTGTAGAAATACCCTGCTGTAACCCACCACCATTTCACAGGTCTTCAGTCTCTATCCAACACTCATTTGAGCATTGCTCACCTCTTGTTTCTTCCATGCACTATGTAGTTAGACTTAGGATGTTTCATCTGAACTGGACATGCACAGACTTTTTTTCATTTTTACCTAAATTATATAATATCATGCCCATTTACATATCATTTATATCATATTGGATATATTCTAGCAATGATTTGAGTATATGGAAGGATGAGTATAGGTTACATGAAAATCCTATGCTATTTTATGTAAGGGACTTGATGATCATGAATTTTAGTGTGCACAGGGATTCAGGAACTAATCTCCTACAGATGTCAAGGGACAATTAGACATCATTGGGAATGTGCCTTAACAAAACTGTCAGATTTTCTTCATGATATACTTCAAAAAGTGTATTTTTGAATTTATTAATATTCTTGATATTTTCAATCCATTTTAAATCTGTATTTGAGAAGACTGGGCTGGAAATCTAAAGACCTGAGTTATAACTTGATTTTTGTCATCATCTAGTTACAGTAGCTGGACCAACTAAACTTAACCTCCAAGGGTTCAGACATCTCATTGTAAAATGAAATAGGTTAGATGGATCCAGATGATTTCATTCTGTATTCTGAGATACATGGGGGAGTGGATAACGGCATCCTTAGAGGCTGGTTGGTAAAGATTGTGACTGAGCTAAATGAGCAAGTCTGTGGGCTGGCTTCCCTGTTTCAGTCAGAGCAACTGCTTTATACTGCTTTATTTACATACTTACCCTAGGGAAATATGTTCTTACAAGGATTTCTTACTTAAAAATAGCAAACAAAAATTCCAAACCACTCAACCAGATGACACAATGTTTAAGACACCTTTGAGCAATAAAGGATGTAAAATTTTATAGATTTACTAATATGCTAGGAAAGAGAATATGAGAAAACAAGCTACATGTTACCCATCTCTGAAATATTTTAGATTCCTTATGGGGAAAAAAGTGCCTTTAAGTCCATGGTGTGTTTGCTTTAGCATTGTCACTGGCTTCCAGACTTATAAAGTAATGGTCCCAAACATCTAAAGTGTCTACTGCAAAGTTACATTCATATTTGGCATCTTGTTTGTGACAGTCTCTCAGAAGATTATATGTTCTGTGTCTTTATGTAGTTTATGTATCCCAGTGCTAAACAGACTAAATCTTCAATTGCAAAACTAGACAATATAGGAAGTAATATTTAAGATATAAAAATATATTTAAATAGTACATACTGATGACAGATACGTTATTTTCCTGTGATCTGACACTAGTAATCTAAACGCTTTTATTTGTAATCTGTCTTTTAAACCACTGTCAAAGGTCAGGAAACACTTTTAAAAGGATTACAAATGGTTAATGTAAATACAGGATACCATAAAAGAATTAAATTTTAAGAAATGGTTGCTAATACAACTATAGGTCAATAATAGCATAGTAGACAAACAGCTGAATTTATTTTAATAAATATAGTATGAATTTTATTAATAAATCGAATAGAACGTATGAGACAAAGCTAGTGAAACTTTGCATTTAAAGGCAACTTCTTCATTTAATACTATGTAACAAAATACTAACTTGCCTTTTTATTACCAAGAATCATAACCCTATGAAAATGACTAAGTTTCTTATAGGTTTAAACATCCTTCACAAAATGTCTTTAAAAGCCATACAGTTTGATTATATCCTATAATATGTATGTCTACCATATTTCTTTTCTTACTACTCATATGTTTATATTCAATTTTCTCAAACTGAAGAATTACAATTTTCTATGAAAGTTTTGCCACAAAAGTAGGGTTCATTGTGGCCTGTATTTTCATTGCCTTTTTTTCTAAATATGTTCAATTTCAGCATTCATCAGTTTTTACATATTTTTAAATATTCCATTAACTGTCAGAATAATGCATATTATTTCACTTTAAATTTAAAGCACCACGCTGTATAATTTTCTTCAATTGAATGAAATCATGTTAACAAAGTTTTGTTTGTTTGTAAAGATAAAGACAACTGCATTTAAGTTGATCTTGAGTATCATTATTCAGCAATTTGTAGAATGCATGTCCACATCTATAAGGCTTTAAATATGATAATGAATTCTTACCATAACATTTAATGAAAAGAGACTATGAATCAATAGACAGAGCCTTTTACTCTTATAAGGATTAAATTCATTATGCATTTTTATGCATTTTTTCTTTTATTAAAGAAAGAACAAATCTTTATCTATCCTGTCATATGAATAATGAGTCAGAAAAAAATTACAAGTAAAAATTTCACTTTTGATTAAACGTGTAGCTAGATTTCTAGGAACTTAAGAGTAAGCATCAGAATGTACAAATTTTAGTAAGATGAACGTTAATTTCTAAAATTAAGTCCAATATAGTGAATTCAATATATAAACACCTTTAAAAATGAAATAATTCCAATTTTTCTTTCATTGGAATTGTATTTAATTAAATTATTTATTTTTGCTGTGCTGAAGGGTTGAACCTAGGGCCCCATTCATGCTATGCCACTGCTCTATCATTTAGATGAGGGGCTGCACTACCCCCCCCTTTTTATTTTTTTATTAAGAGCCAGGGTCTTGCTAAATTGTGCAGGCTGCCTCTGGGCTAGAACTTGTAACTTGCCTGCCTCCATCTCCTGAGTTGCTGAGATGATAAGTGTGTAGCAACATGGCTGGCTTCCACTGGGATTTTAAATCATCATTTGTAGAAATAGTTTTTTTAAAAAAATTATAATTGAAGCATTTATAAAGAAATTCTAAAAGTTATTTTTTCTTGGTAGGAAAATAAGATTATTAGCTATCTAGAAATTTTGAACAGCATATTCTCAATGACTATATCATTACCAATTAATCACATGATAAATGATTTAAGCACCAACATCTATTCTTTTAGACAAATATAAAATAATTTCCAGGTCCTGATGATAACTAGTGAATAAAGCAGAAAAAGAACTTTAGAAGTTACATCTTACAAGTTAGTGAGCAAAGTATATAATAACATGAGTAAATTATTATTATTTTTAGTTCAGTAACTAGCAGAAAACAAGTTCAGATGCTGGGCAGGTTACTAAGAAAATAATGTAAAAGATGAAAAAGTACTTGTGAGAAAGTATACCTGAGGAAATGAGCAAGGCTTCAAGTCCAGTGTGCCATTGGTTTTTGCCTTTAGTAATGGATAAAAGTGGATAGGGCAGGCAAAGATAGTTCAGCTGGAAGGAAGTCGAGGAAACAGGAGTACAACTTATTGTGACAGTAAATACTTAAAATTTACCGTTACTTGGCTGAGTTTGCATTTCTTGTTACATGCCTGACAGATTTTGGCAGGTATTTTTCACTCGTCTCAAAAAAGTAAGTTGAGGAATTTCTCCTGACCTGTTCTTTGTAGCTGTGTTGCATAAGAGAATAAGAGATTTGGAAATAATTTTCTTTGGATCTTGTCACCCTAGCACCAATCTTCCTCTTTTGGTGCTTTATAAAAATAACTCAGTTTGGCTTGATTTTCTATTTCTTCTTGAACAAATTTCTCCAATTTATATATTCTCGCATTTTTCCACCCCATCTCAGTTCATGTCTTGTAGGTGAAACATGTCTGTATTATCTTGTTTTTCCTTCTTTTTCCTAGACTGATAATATTCATTTTTCATTAGGTATCTTTGTTTCCTTAAACAAATAAATAATGCATAGATGGTCAGTTCTGATGCAGTTAAATTACTTTCTGTCTGTTACCCCTTGACATTGCAAATTATATACTGGTATGCCTAGAGGTAGCAGATGCTGCTAATTGTAGAAATTATTTTTCACTAGTTTAACATGTTATAGCCATTACTACATAAAATGCTCAAAATAAGTGTTACACATGAAGACACTTGAAACTTATAGAACTTGAATAATTTTAAAAACTTAAGCAAGTTTGATGTGGCAGACGAAAATATCAGATGGTCCCAAGGATTCCCACCTCCTAGCACACATCTCCTGTAAAGCCTTCCCTTGAATGTGGGTGCAACCTGTGAATATTTTGAGAGATTACCCATGAATATGTTATGCAATATGGAAAAGGGATTTTATAGAGGCAAGTGAAATCCCCAATCAGTTGACTTTGGTTTAATCAAATATAATTAGATGGCATTGTGAAGAGGCAACTGCAGCAGCAACAGATGTTCTCCTATTGGCGCTGCAGAATAAACTTTCTTGCTTTGAGAGGAAGAGGCAAGGAACTGAGAACAGCTTTTGAATGCTGAAAGCTGCTGTCCATTCCTGATGCCTAACAAGAACATGGAGACTTAGATCTTATAGCCAGAATGAAGTGAAAATTTGCAACCATTCAAATTGAAAAATATCATGTTACAGATAGAATCACAGTTTAAGTCATATCTTGATTTCAGCCTGATGTAGCCCTAAGGAAAGGACTTAACATAACTCATAGTTGGCAAGTGACCCACAAAACTGTGAGATAGTAAGTTGGTGTTGTTACAAACCATTAATTATGTGATAATTTGTTTTATAGCTATAGAAAACAAATATAATAGGAATAAGCTGCAAATGTGGTGTTCAAACTCAAAACTCTCTACTTCAAAATTTTTATTACAATTATGCTACCCTTCTTAGTTTATGACATTTGTTACTCATAATAGAGCATAGTCATTTAAAATATCAGATTGTTGGCCTGAAAAACTAGTCCACTACATAGTTAATCAAATCAGAACTACCAAACTTGAGGGCTTTGTCTTTTGTCTCACTGCCTATAAAGTTCACTATACTAGATCTACAACACAATTTATTATCTATGTCTTCCTTCTCTCCTCATCTATATATTTTCAATTTGAAAAATGTATTTTATATGCATTTTGTAGGAACAATCATGATTTTCTTTCTTTTGATGTTTTTGAGACAAAAATCTTACTACGTAACCCATACTAGGCTGAACCTCACTATGTAGCCCAGGTTGGATTTGAACTTGCAGTCCTCTTGGTTCCATCTCCTGATTGCTGGGAAAACAGGCATACATGTTTATTTTGTAATAAGGAGGTGAAAATGATGAGGATCTTATTTCATAAACTCTTCAAACTTTACTGATTTGGTAAGCATATTTTAAATAGATTTCAATTTCCTACCAAAACTACCTCACTCCAATGATGATAAATAATAATTAAAAACAAGAGGCTGTTTTTTAACACTCAAAATTAGCATAAAATATTATCATTATTTCATAATTTCACAATGGTATTAACAGAAAATATAGTTTTTAGCCTGAAACTACTTCAAGAACTGTTAGATATCAATGTTTTGCTTCTATTATTTAATATTGTTGGAATTGACTCTTCAATGCTGCATACTGCTTTGCAGAAAGAATACCTAAGTTCTGCAATACTGATTCAAGTAAGATATTAGTGAATAGAAATACTTAAAGTCTGCCTTATTTCTACTTAGTATTCATTTCTATTTTCTTCAATATTTACTTTATTAATGTTTAAATATTTTTAAAATTCTATTTCTGTCAGCTTATTAATCTTTCTTTTTTATCCAGATCCTGTCATTTCTAGAGATCACTGCTTTGCCACCTGACACTTTAGTGATAATTATACCCTCAAATGTATTCCAATTTTCTACTGTAATTAAATCAAGAGTGGCAAAAATTATTAACTTTTAAGGAACATATAGATTTAATGAGAAAGAAATTTAATTGGCTTTTAACTCATTAAGTTTTTGTCAAAGTATTACATAGGAATCAAGAAATAGTGTGTTCCTATCTAAGAATTGAAAGTACAGGCCAATCGGAAAGAAGTGGAAAGGGAATCAGGCTGTGCGAGTGGAGGTTGGGAAGAAGGGAAGGGGAAATAATGTATAGGGGTAAAGAAGGAGAGGAATATCTCAAAATATAAGATGCATTTGTATGAATACATGAAAAAAAATATGATGACAGAGAAAATCAGTGCAAGTATAACCCATAATTGCATATGATTTTCATTACATATTAATTAAAATTCTTTTTTCTTTAGCTTATACTATTCTATGAAGTGAGATGATGAATGTATAAGCAAAAGTAATTCAGTAGTTGCATAATGAATATAGCAAATGACTTATTACTCTGTACCTCACCAAAATTTATAAATAAAATTTTTAAATAGTGTTATGTTTTAATCTTCAAGGAAATTATTCATAAGTCTGGAAAATGAAATTTCACAACATAACTGAAGGAACTCCTTGATGTCTTCTATAGAATTTGGGCTTCTGCCATCATCCTACTTTGCCTTCATCTCTATTGTGAAGAGGATATTTTCCCCACATTCATAACCAACACCACCTTACCTGTTGAAGAATACTTTCCATTTCAAACAGAACATTCAAAAGACAAAAATAATATCTCTATATTCAATTTTTATGTCCTCATTTAATATTCACAGAAAAGGAAAGGAAGAGAGTAAACTTAAAATAATTCATGAAAATCATAAATACTACCACACTCATAGACAAAGTTAATGCACAGAGCACAATCCATGAGAAAATTTTTTCAAAAATCCAATAAATCTTGAGCATTACTAACAAATACTCTGAGTGCCATATTTGCACATGTCAAGAGTGACACAAAATGTTGACAGTAGTGTGACTCCCATTCCTCATCTTTTTAGCTGCTTGTAAGGCATTGAAGGACTGAGATTTGGCTCAGTTGGTAGAGCACTGCGCTGCAGTCTCTGAGGTCCTGAGTTCGATTCCCAGCACCGCAAAGATGGGAAAAGGGCCTGGCAATCCACTCCCAAGGCAATCCCGAAACAGTCTGCCATTGAAAACCCTATGAGGGTCGCTATGAGTCGGATACTGACTCAAGGGCACCTAACAACAACAACAAGGCATTGAAAGCCAATGACGCTCCCTGTTCATCCAAACCAGGCTACTGAATGGAAATTCTTATATATTTGGATTATCCTAATTTGAGTGCCCATACATGAAACATGAATTTTTCTTTTTATTTTTGTGGTTCTTCTGCTCAAGTTACAGAATGTTTTTGAAATACCAGAGGTAGTCTGTGTAACTTAGGGAGACCCTGTCTCAAAAAGTAAAAAGAATGGGCTGAGGGTGCAAAGCATGCAAGCACAAGGCCCTGGGATCAAACCCCAATACTGAAAAAAAAAAGTTTTTTTAAAAACAGGTGAAATTAATTTTAAAAATATGTTTGGTTCAACATTTTATATACACACTACTGACATTTTTAGTAATACAAATTACTAGCAAAATACTTGGCATTGCTTTTTTTCATAATGAATCTTCAAAATCTAATGTATGTGTTTATGTGTTTATTTACAGCACATCTCAATCCCTATAGGTTGTTGTTGTTGTTCAGTGCCATTCAGTAGTGTCTGACTCATCACAACACTTACAGGGTTTTCAACTACTGATTGTTTTGGGATTGCTTTAGGAGTGGATTGCCAAGTCCTTCACCCATTTTTGCGGTGCCGGGAATTGAACTTGGGATCTAAGAGACTGCACAGCAGTGCTCTACCAAGCTCTACTGAGCTAAATCCCAGCGGCCCCCCATAGGTAGAGGCTACTTAAAATGAAAAATGTAAATTTAAATAATGGTTAACACTGATTTCAGCATTTTTTTATAATGCTATGTTTAGCTTCTGTAAATATAAAAGCCTGAATTCTAATTTTTGACAAGAGGCTGTTCTTCAAAACATCTTTCATGTAGAAACCATTGTTCCTTAGTAATTTAAAGTGTTTTATTTATTTACTCAAAACTGCAAAAGCAAAATTTTACTTCAGTGTTTTGAAAAATATTGTTATATGTCAATTCTATGTTTTAAAAAAATATTATGCAAAGTTTTACAGTTCAGTTGACTAATTTACATATTGTTTTTCAGGAATTCAGGTTTGTTTTGTTGCATTTTTGTTTTGTGTTTTAAGTTGTGAGGTAGTTGCTGAGTTACATATCTAGTTCTTTATCTTTACTCACATAACTAATCATCATTTTACTGAGACATTTTCTTTTAAAATATTTAATAAAAATAATATCCCTATGTGGTCAACATAATGTGTAAAATTTTAATATTACATAAATCTTATTAACTTATTGACTTACTATTTAGTAAAAGGCATTTTGGGGATAATATTGATATTTTATAACTAGTAAAAATGTATAAATTGACTGTGAGATAAAAATAGCCAGAGGTAAAATCTGAATGACAGGATTAAGTTTAATTAATAGCCTAACAGTGTTTTTTTTTTTTTTATCATGTTTATATCCCATTAGAACTGCAAATATGTATGCCTGTGTAATTGGGAAGGAGCTTTCTATGAACAGGAAACCAATGAGTGCCAAAGGAATCCTTGTGAAAATAATTCCACCTGCACTGACCTATACAAAAACTATCAGTGAGTAATACATTTTAAATTTTTTAAGGAAATTATTTGGACTGCTCAGCATCATATAGATGCATCCAAATATTATTTCCACTTTGCATCCACTTAATTAACATACTCATGAAGAGATAGTCATTGTTTACAAGATAGTGTGACATTAATTTGAAATTTTCAAATGCTGAAGTCCAGATATCAAGTCATCAAAGGCATGAACAAATTTAATCTGAAAATTCAATTTCCAGATGTGATTTGTGTTGCAAATTCATTCACTTCTTCAAACCATAAAAGTATCTGTGTTTTTTTAGACCATCCCATGCAAAATGAAGAGTGCTATTATATGACAAGGAAGGAGTAGGTCAATTGAATTAAAACTTTCTATTTATTATCCAGATATTATAATGAGTTAGAATTAAGTTAGTAAAAATTATTGCTAAACTTTAAAACTTAAATCATTGTTACATTCCATAGTTAAGTTGCATTAACTAAGTCTTAGATGAGAAGTCTAAAGAAATTATAAATAGAAATGTTGAATATCTAGCAATATTAGTTCAAAATCTTAATTACCAATACATAGTATTGTTATCTACCTTTATTTCTTGACTTGTTCAATCAATATTCATTATATGTCTCAAGTAGATGCAAAATCACATGCACTATAATAGATTGTTTTTCTTATTATAGAAGCAGAATAATCAAATACAAACACACTCAGTTGATTATTTTCCAGGGAAAATCAATGTAATTTCAACATAAACTGAAAAATAACTCATATACTTTATTTTGCCTTCTGATTATAGTTGAGAATTATGAATTATGTGAAGCATGTTAGGATTTTTACAACTGACATTCATGTTTTGTGGTGCAAGTATAATATATGAACCAAAGTGTCAACAATAGGCAGTTTACTTCATAAGAAGGAAATTCTGACATAGCTAACAATTGTAGGATTCTTATTTTATTGATATGAATAAACAAATACATAATGTTTGTCATAGAAACTCATAATGCCAAAGATGATATTAAAGTACACCAAATATAAATATCCAGAGCTGTTTTGTGATATTACTATTTATTAAAGTGGATATGCTATCATAAATTGATATCACATAGACTCAACATCTATGTAATAGAAGAAACAATCAATATTTCATGGGCTACAAACAAAAATATCATAGTTATCTATGTTTTTTTCCTTAAAAACTTTATGAATTATAATTTCCAATATGTATAGTAAATGTCTACTATTTCTTTCATTGATGAGATGCTGATATAGATGCAATTATCGCTGTCTTTAATTCTTAATGATTACTTATGTATGTGAGCATTGATGCTGTTGATAGTCATCAAACATCTTCAGCCAGCAGACCTGTGGTTGGGGAATTTGGGCTAATAATTGATTGTAACAAAGGAGAAGGCTTACTACCTACATCTGCAGGAAGCTAAGCAAACTGGCACGAGAAAGCAGATATATGTTTGATTCTGTGATATATTTTTTGTGGAGGGCTTAATAAACTGGGGCTTTGCTCTTGATACGGTATTGTCGGAAAGTCAGCCGAATGCTATGACTTTATTCATAATAGAACTTAACCTAGAAGGATGGTAGACAAGGAAAGGGGTAACTCCAACTATTTAGAGCAGGCAGCAATCACTCATACTAGCCATGACAGAGGAATGTTTGGTTGTCTTTTTCATTTGGATGATGTTCAAAATTTGTCTCTATTCAGATATGATTATTCAATTGTCTGGTTTTGTTATGGTCAGATTTATACAGTTGCCTTGTCTAACACTGATGGTTTGGTGAAAATTTTTGTTGAAATATTAAACAGGAGAACACAAAGATCTAGCTGTAAATCTGGTTTATAACATCTGGCCAGCTCCTGGATTTTCTGGGTGTCAGGAATTGTTTTTCATTTTCATAAAATACAGCTTCATAGATATATGTGAGACATATTTTCTTGGACCTTCAACTACATGTAGGCTAAATGTACCAAACTCTAACACAACTGAAATCAGCATATAACTTTAGTCTTCCCACAATTTATCAACCAAGGTTGACCAGAAGTCTTATTGATAACAAATAGTGGATTGATACAGATTTTAAATATTATATGTATTATGTGTAGTGAAAAATATATAAAACTATGAAAGATAACTTTTTACTGCAATATGCAATTTATTGAAGAGACAAACAGATCACACAGAGATGACTACCATCATACAGTGTTTTAAATGGGAATCATAAAAATTGAGCTTAACATTAGCAACAGGAGGTGGTTATGAAATTGTTACAGTAGTACAATATATACTAAAATTAATTTTATTCAGTTATGACTTAATACTGCAGCTTTATGTTTGCTTACATTTCTCTCTACTGTGAAATGGTACTGTGAAGAATGTGTATGCATAATATCTGATAAAATTTAACTTTCATAATAGATTTGTACATATTTTATGGTAGTATATTATAAAATAGATTTATCTATATAGTATGCATTTATGATATGCCTAACTTTCACATCGTTGTTTAATATTTGTAATTCATGTTATTTGTCTTCAAGTTTTTTTCAAATTGTTACAACTCTCAAAAAAAATTCAGCCTATAAGTGGACCTGCACAAACCAAACCAATGTTGTTCAATAGTCAACTCTATATGTACAAGTGTGGAATACCCATACATGTATTTATTCCAAATATGTTATCTTAGTACATATTAAACAAAAGGAGGATACTTAAATGTTAATTTATTAACCAGTATAGTATCTTTTTCCTTTAAATAAAAATATTGCTCAGGATTGAAAAGAAAATAAGCAACTAAATACATAAGGCTTAATTAAAATATACTTTATTTTAGTATTCATGAGGCACAATCAGTCTTTCTAAATAACTGTGACACCACTAATTGTGGACTTCTAATGACTTAAATTTATAAATGTGTCAGAAGACTTTGTCACTTAAATTAGCACAAACTCTTCTAGTCATTTCATTATTCCTGAGATTTTTGATAAATTGCTGATATTATCTCCAATGTGTTATATCATGCATTTGGGCCAGTGGGGGATATTAAGTCCAGAGAAGTCCAAGCTGAAGCAGTGTTTCTCATTGTTTTTCTTTTCGTCATTTTCAATATAATATTAATATGAATATTACACTCACAAGGGAATTATTAGCTTATGAGAAGAGAAGAGCCTTCATTAAATATGCTATCAGTTTGAATATTATATATTCATATATAAATATAATGACTTACTATTATGAATTCTTTTATCAAATTATCTATTTCTCATAATAATTTGAGAAATATTTCAAATACCATATAATTTGCATTTTTAAAGTATATAATTCAATAGCTTTTAATATATTCATAGAAAATTTTGACTATAACTGCTACCTAATTTTCAAATATTTTCATCATTCCAAAAAATTCTTTACCTAATGGCAGCTTTTCTCCATTCTCCTTTGCACCCAGACCCTTAAAACCAAAAATCTACTTTCTATTTGTAGGTTGAGAGTATTCTGGAGATATATAAATGGAATCAATCAACATAGTTTGTCTATAATAACCTTTTACTTTCCTCATGAATGATGTCTTTAATGTCATGCTACAATTCGTCTGATCTTTGACCATTGGTATCTAACACATAAAATCTGTTCTTGAGATGGTCTCTAAACTCAGATGGGATATACTCAAGGTCACACCTTGGCTCTCATACTCTTTTTCTAATTTTCTTCAGTTTCAGTTTGAACCTACGTATGAGCTGTTGATGGTCTGATCCACAATCAGCACACGGTCTTGTTCTGATTTTTGATATTGAGCATTTCTCTTGCCTATTTCCATAAATGTAGTCAATCTGGTTCCTGTATTTTCCATCTGGTGAATTCCATGTGTACAGTCACTGTTTATGTTGGTGAGAAAAAAATGTATTTGCAGTGAAAAAGTTATTGATCTGACAAATTATTAATGGGTATTTACAGTTGTTCCTTCTCATTTTAAGTTGTGCCACATCATTGAATGTAGGTCCCTTGGGCTTTACTCCATTCCCCTCGTTAAGTTTGACTCTACTTTGAGAAGCTGCCTCTTCCCCAGTCATCTTTTGTGTACCTTCAAACCTGGAAGGCTCATTATCCACCACTATGTCTTACAGTGTTTCTCTGCTATTCACAGGGTTCTCAATGCTAATTGTTTGGGGAGTGAATTACCCATATCCTTCTTCCTACTCTGTGTTAGTCTGGAAGCTCAGCTAAAACTTGGTCACTATAGGTAACCCTGCTGATAGCTGTAATACCTATAGCTTTCAGCATCACAACATGTGGGCCCCCACAGTGTAACAAACTGACAAGACACTTAGGGAAATGGCCTATGATATTATGATATTACAAATAATGCTGTTAGAAATATTTCATGTGCAAGAGTGTATGGGAATACATGTTTTTAATTCTTTGACTTATAAAAAAGCAGTATGGACTGGCTAGACCATGTATTAAGCATATCCTTAGGTTTTAGAGAAACATCTAAAGTGAATGGACTATCTTATAGTCTCACCAGCAGTTTCTGAGAATTCTAAATTCCCCCACACATTGGCACTACTTATTGATGTCTTTAACTCTTCCAGTGATTGCGAAGTGCCGGTCACTGGGCTTTTGGTTTCCATTTCTCTAAAGACTGAAGTTGACCACCTTAAGATGTGCTTTTTGACTCTTCATGTATCTTTTTTTGTAGAACATCTCTTCAAAAGTTAGTCTATTTGAGAATTTAGTTATTTACCTTCTTGTTTTGAGTTGTAAGAATTTTCATATAGTTTGAATACAGCTACCTTACCAGATACTATTTTCAAATAGTTCTTTCCATTCTATGGGTTGTCTTATTCTGAATAGTACTTTTAAGGTAAAAGATGTTTTAATTTTGATGAAGATCAATTGATCTGTATTCCTGGTCATTTTTGCTTTGTGTGTCATAGATAAGAAACTGTTGCCCATACTAAGAATTTAATATTTTTGGCTCTTATATTGAGGTATAATACACTTTTAATTAGTTAATATTGGGCATATGGTATGAGGTAAGAGTCCAACATTAATATAAAATATCCTGGATCATTTCTGGAAAAGACTATATTTTTCCACATTGTTTTATCTCAATACCCTTATTTAAGGACAATTGATAAAGTATGTGAAGATGTATTTCAGGAATCTCAGTTCTATTCCATCATAGTTTGTCTATCCTTATCCCAGTACCACATTGTCTTACTGTAGCTTTATGTAAGTTTGAAATCAGAAGTATGTATTGATTTTTTTCTATTTTAAAATTATTTGGGCAGTGCTGGTACTTTTATATTTACATATGAATTTTATTAGTACCTTGTAAATTTCTGAAAAATACAGATAGTTCAGATGTTGTTGGGTTAGGTGCCATCGACTCAGTCCAACTCATAGTGACCCTATGTACAGCAGATCGAAACACTTCCCGAATCTGCGCCAGGCAAACGATCTTATTTATGTTTAAGCCCATTGTTGCAGACACTGTGCCAATCCATCTGGTGGAGGGTTTTCCTCCTTTGTGTTGACCTGCCACTCTTCCAAACATAATGTCCTTCTCCAGGGATTGTTCTCTCCTGACTACATGTCTGAAATATGTAAGACGCAGTTTGGCCATTCTTGCTTCCAAGGAGCACTCTGGTTGTACTTCTTCTAGGACAGATTTGTTGGTTCTTTTGGCAGCCCACGGTATGTTAGATAGAAGTCTCCAGCACCACAATTCAAAAGCATAAATTCTTTTTCTGTCTCTCTTGTTCAATGTCCAGCTTTCAGAACCATATGATGCCACTGAAAATACCATGGCATGAGTCAGAGGCACCTTCGTCTTCAATGTGACATCTTTGTTTTTCAATACTGTAAAGAGATCTTTTGCCACAGCTTTTCCTAGAGCAATGCGTCTTTTGATTTCTTGACTGCTGATTTCACGGGTGTTGATTATAGAGCCAAACAAAACAAAATCTTGGACAACCTCAACCTTTTCTCCATTTATTGTGAATTTGCGTGCTGACCCAGTGGTAAGGATTTTTGTTTTGTTGATGTTTAGTCATAATCCATATTGAAAGCTATGATCTTTGATCTTCATCAGTGAATGTTTTAAATCCTCTTCACTTTCAGCAAACAGAGTGGTGTCATCTGCATAACGCAGGTTGTTGATGAGTCTTCCTCCAATCTTGATGCCACGTTCTTCCTCATAAAGTCCAGCTTCTCGGATTATTTGCTCAGAGTATAAATTGAAGAGATATGGTGAAAGTATACAGCCCTCATGCATACGTTTCTCAGCTATAAACCACTCAGTGTTTCCTTGTTCTATTCGAACAACTGCCTCCTGGTTCATGTACAGATTTCTCATCAGCACAATTAGGTGTTCTGGTATTCCCATTTTCCGAAGTGTTATCCATAATTTGTTATGATCCACACAATCAAATGCTTTTGCATAGTCAGTAAAACATAGATAGACATCTTTTTGATATTCTCTATTTTCAGCTAATATCCACCTGACATCAGCAATGATGTCCCTAGTTCCTCACCCTCTTCTGAATCCTGCTTGATTTTCCACTAATTCCCTGTCTATATACTGCTGCTGTCGCTTCTGAATGATCTTTAATAGAATTTTGCTGGTGTGTGATATTAATGATATTGTCCAATAGTTTGCACATTCAGTTGGATCCCCTTTTTTGGGAATAGGCACAAATATAGATCTCTTCCAGTCAGTTGGCCAAGTAGCTGCTTTCCAAATCTGTTGGCGTAAACATGTTAACATTTCCAGTGCTGCATCTGTTTGTCGAAACATCTCTGTTGGTATCCCATCAATTCCTGGAGCCTTGTGTTTCACCAATTCTTTCAAAGCAGCTTCCACTTCATCCTTCAACACCATTGGTTCCTCTTTGTATGCAACCTCTTGGAATGGTTGGTCATCTACCAATTCTTTCTTATATAATGACTCTGTGTATTCTTCCCATCTTCTTTTGATGTTTCCTGCATTATTTAATATTTTCCCTGTAGAATCTTTCACTATTGCCACTGGAGGCTTGAATTTTTTCTTCACTTCCTTAAGCTTGAGAAACACAGAGCATGTTCTTCCCTTTTGGTTTTCTGCCTCCAGCTCCTTGCACATGTCATTATAATCTTTGTTTTTGTCTTCTTGAGCTCCCTTCTGAAATCTTCTGTTTAGTTCCTTAACTTCTTCATGTCTTCCTTTTGCTTTAGCTGCTGGACATTCAAGGGCAAGGTCCAGTGTCTCTTTTCACATGTAATTTGGTCTTTTCTTTTATTCTTGTCTTTTTAAGAACTTTTTGCTGCCTTCTTAAATGATATCTTTTATGTCTTGCCACAACTCCTCTGGTCTCCTATCATTTGTGTCTAATGCATTAACCCTATTTTTGAGGTGGTCTCTGAACTCAGGTGGGATATACTCAAGGTCATACTGTGGCTCTCGTATACATTTTCTAATTTTCTTCAGCTTCAGTTTGAACTTGCATATGAGAAGTTGATGGTCTGATCCACAGTCAGCACCTGGTCTTCTTTTGACATTTTCTACAGAGCTTTTCCATCATCTCTTTCCACATATGTAGTCAATTTGATGATGGAAATGGAATAAAGCCCCAGAGTGCTCAACTTGCTGATGTGGCATGACTCAAAATGTGGAGAAACAACTATAAACATCCATTAATAATGGGAACATGGAATGTATGTAGTATGAATCTAGGAAAATTAGAAATTGTTAAAAGAGAAATGGAGCGCATAAACATTGACATTCTAGGCATCAGTGAGCTAAAGTGGACCAACATAGGCCATTTTGCGTCAGACAATCATATGGTCTACTATGCTGGGAATGACAAAGTAAAGAGAAATGGGGTTGCATTCATCATCAAAAAAGACATTTCAAGATCTGTCCTGAAATACAATGTTGTCAGTGATAGAATAATATCCATATGCCTACAAGGAAGGCCAGTTAATATGACTATTATTCAAATTTATGCACCCACCACTAAGGCCAGAAAAGAAGAAAGGGAAGACTTCTATCAGCTTCTGCAATCTGAAATAAATCAAACATGCAATCAAGACATACTCATAATCACTGGTGACTGGAATGCAAAGGTTGGAAACAAAGAAGAAGGCTCAGTAGTTGGAAAATATGGTCTTGGCGACAGAAACGAAGCTGGAGATTGCATGATAGAATTTTGTCAGACCAATGACCTTTTCATTGCAAATACATTTTTTCAACATCATAAACGGAGACTATACACATGGACTTCACCAGACGGAACATACAGTTCAGATGAGGATAGAGCTTATAGCTTGTTTCTGAAGATTAAGTTGGAAAACATTGGCAAATTAATAAAACTATCTCCAATACTCATGCAATGTCTTCCTATTTACTTATGACTTCTTTAATGCATTTTATTTATGTTTCATAGGTTTTTATTTATTTATTTTGTTTTAGTTGTGTTTTTGTTTATGTAGTGCTGTGTGTTGAACCCAGAGCCTTGTACATGCTGTATAAGCACTCTATCACTTAGCTACATCCCTAGGCTCTGCAGTTTTAAATGTATAGATCTTATACATATTTTAAAATTTATTCTTAAAAATTTGACTCATTTAGGTGAAAATAGTAATGGGATTGTCCTCTTCATTTTCACTTTGTTGTTGCTTATATGTAGAAACACCTCTAAATTTATATAGGAATCAGGTATTTTATAATTTTGTTAGACTCATTTATATAAGTTCTGATTTGGGGTGATTTTTTAGGATTACTTTGTATTAAACAATAGAAATAGTTATATTGATACTTTTTGTTTCTTTCATGCCTAATTCCTCTAACAACTATCAATAAAATGTGGAACAAACCTGATAAAATTAAATATCCTTGCCATGCTCCTGAATGTGGGGAAAAATACAATTTTTTACCATTAAGTATGATATTGGCTTGCCTAGTATGCACAAGAAAATATAGGATTTTTTTTTCTTCCTTTAAGGTAGAGTTAGCTCCCACATATGAGGGAGAATATATGGTATTTCTCTTTTGGGAACTGGATTAGTTCGTTTATGATGATATTTTCCAGTTCTATCCATTTTGTTGCAAATGATATAATTGCATACTTCTTTATTGTTGAGTAATATTCCATTGTGCATATATACCACAATTTCTAATGTACTCCTCATTTGAAGAATTGGTTGACTCCATTCCCTTGTAATTGTGAAGAGTGCTGTATTAAATATGGAAGTGTAGGTGTCTCTGTGGTATGATGACTTATCGTCCTTTGGATATATTCCCAGAAGTGGTATAGCTGAGTAGTATGGTGGTTCTACTCTTAGTTTTCTAAGGTACCTTAATATTGATTTCCAAAGTGGTAGAAATAATTCATAGCCCCACCAGCAGCAAAAAAGAATTCATTTTTCTCCACATACTTGCAAGCCTTTGTTATTATTTGTTAATCTCGGATACTCTTACTGAAGTGAGAGGGAATCTCAGTGTTATTTTGATTTGCATTTCCCTAATAGATAGAGATACTGAGCATTTTTTCATGTATTTATTGGCCATTTGTTCTTCAATTTATTTATTTATTTATTTATTTATTTATTTATTTATTTATTTATTTTGCAGTACTGGGAGTTGAACCCAGGGCCTTGTGCTTGCATGTTCTGCAAGTGCTGGACTTCTGAGCTGCACCCCAGCCCATTTTTCGAGACATGGTCTTGCTAAATTACACAGTCTGCCTCTGGTCTTGAACTTGTGATCCTTCTGCCTCCACCTCCCTAACGCTGGGATTACAGGTGTGCGCCACCACGCCTGGCTTTGTAGTTCACTCTTTTTTGAAGAGTCCTTATCTGGTTTTGGTATCAGAATGAAACTGCTTTCATTGAATCAGTTTAGAAGTGTCCTTTCCTTTCCTATTTTGTGAAATAATCTGAGGAAAATAGGTATTAATTCTTCTTTGAAGATGTGATAGAATTCAATTGTGAACTCATCTGGACGTGGGCTTTTTTTGTTGGAAGAATTTTATTTAATAACTTAATTAATTAATTACATTAATTCAGCGAATGTAATAGGTCTGCTTAATTTGGTTATGTCCTCCAGGCTTAGTTTTGATAATTCATATATGTTAAGGAATTGGTCCATTTTTTTCTGTATTTTCATTTTTGAGGAACTGTAATTTCTCAAAGTAATCTCTGATTATCTTTTATTATTATTACTTCTGGTTCTGTTGGTATCAGTCATTATTTTCCCTTTGTAATCTGTTTACTTTTTTTATGTGGGCCTTTTGCCTTATTCTTTCAATGAGTCTGGTCAAGTTTGTTAACTTTTTTGAGAAACCAGCTCTTGGATTTGTTCTGTCTTTTTACCGTCTATTAACTTCCAATTGATTAATTTCTGTCTCAGTCTTGATAATTTCTTTCTGTGTACTTCTGTTTGTGGATTAGCTTGTTGTTAGTCTTAATATATGTCATTAAGTTATTTAATTACATCTTCCCTAACTTATTGATGAAGGCATTCGTGGCTGTGAACCTGCCTCTTAGAACTGCCTTTGCTGTATTTCTTAAAGTTTGGTAGGATATGTTTTCATCCTCATTTGACTGTAGGAATTTTTAATTTTTTCTCTGATCTCTTTGATGACCTATTGATCATTCAGAAGCATGTTATTTAGTCTCCATGTGTTTGTAACCTTTCTGAAATTTTTCTTGCTTTTGAGCTCTAGTTTTATCCCATTATCATCTGATAAGGTACATGGGATGATTTCAATATTTCTGTACTTGTTGAGGCCATTTTGTGGCCAAAAAGATGGTCTATTTTAGAAAAAGTTCCATGTGGTAGTAAGAGGAATTTTTGTGATGCATCTGATGGTTAAAACATAATATAGACATCTGTAAGGTCCAGTTGGTCTATGGTCCTGTTTAAGTACATTTTTTCTCTGATTTTTTTGCTTTGATGATTTGTCCTTGGAAGGTAGTGGGGTACTGCAATCTCCCATTATTACTGATTCTAGTTTGATGTGTTCCTTTATCTGCAGTAAAATTTGTTTTATGAATTGAGGTGCACTTATATGTGGAGAATAAATATTAAATATTGTTATGAGTTCCTGGTTGACTGCTCCTTCTACTAATATATAGTCACCATCTTTGTCTCTTCTGATTAGTTTTAGATTGATGTCTAAATTGTCAGAAATTAGTATAGACACTCCTCTTTCTTTTGTTTCGCACATTCTTGGTGTATTCTAACATTTAATTTTCAGACTTTTATCATCATTGTTGATTAGGTGAGTCTCTTAATTGTGTATATTAAGGGATTTGTTTTTTAATCCACTTTGCCAGTCAGTGCATCTTGAATGGTGAGTTGAGACCATTTACATTTAGGTAATTATTGATGGGAGCTTATTATTCTGCATCATTTTGCTGTTTGTTCCTACTTGTTGATTCATATTTAGTCTACTGTATTCATGAGTTCTCATAATCTATTATTCATTCCTTTGGTCTTGCATTTAGGGTAGTCTTACTACTCCCATATACAATGTTTCATTAAGTATCTTCTGAAATGCTAGCATGGTGGTCACAAGTTGATTAAACTTCTAAATATCATGGAAAGTCATGAACTCTCTGTTTTGAAAGATAGCTTTGCTGGAGAAAGTCATCTTGGTTGGCAATTATTTTTTCCTGATTTGAATGATGCTTGGCCATGCTTTCCTTGACTTTAAAGTTTTCAAGTTTGTTGTTGTTGTTGTTAGGTGCCATCGAGTCGGTATCCAACTCATAATGACCCTCATGAGGTTTTCAATGGCTGACTGTTTCGGGATTGTCTTGGGAGTGGATTGCCAGGCCCTCCTCCCACTTTTGCAGTGCTGCGCTGCAGTCTCTGAGGCCCCAAGTTCAATTCCCAGCACCGCAAAAATGGGAGAAGGGCTTGGCAATCCACTCCCAAAGCAATCCCAAAGCACTCAGCCATTGAAAACCCTATAAGTGTCGCTATGAGTCGGATATCGACTTGACGGCACCTAACAACAACAACAAGTTTTCAAGTAGTCAGCTGTTATTCTGAGCAGTTTACCTTTGTAAGTGAGTTGGCATTTTTCCTTTGCCACTTTTAAAATGAATAGATTCTTTACTCTTTAGTCTTAGTATTCCAATCATAATGTGTCATGGAGAGGGTCTGTTCTGGTCTACTCTATTTTGAGTTCTGGATCCTTCAATGGTATAGGTATCTATTTCTTCCCTCAGTTTTTGGAAGTTTTCAGTTATTATTTCATGGAAAAGATTTCCCAACCCCCTAGGGTTATTTTCAGCTCTCTCATGAACCCTCTGGATTGATAAATTCTCTCTTCATTTTATCAAAGTCCTCTTGAATTTATTGAACATACTGCCTCATCTTTCTATCATTCTTGGCATCTGAATAGATAAGCTCTTCAACTTCTTCAGTACCAGAGATCCTCTTTTCAGCTTTGTCTAGTCTGGATACTGAAGATTCCAGTGTAATATTGATTTGCTTTGTTTTGTAATTCCAGTATTTCTGTTTGATTTTTCTTCAGAATCTCAATCATTTTGCTGAATTTTTCTTCTAAGTTACATACTTTTTTGGCCAAAATTTCAATTGTTCTCACTGTGGTATCCTTGAGATCTTTCAAAATATTTATAAGCAGATTTCTATACTTTTTTCTGGCATCTCTAAAGATTCTATTACTTTATAGTTATCTATTGAAGGGCTTTGGTCCACTAAGACATCCCATCTAAACTGACCTTTCATGTTTTGTGTATTTTTATGTTGAGGCTTTCCCATTGATTGGTCTAGTAAAACATCTAGCCATTGCAATTATGTAAGAAGTCCTATTTTGATTTTGAAAAATAAATTTGGAAGACGCTGACTAGTGTAGTCTTGATCAACTACTTTTTGGAGGTTTTGATTAGTGAGGTTGGTGGCAAAAGGTTTAAAAGTCTATAAATATAGGGGAAGAGATTAAGTGGTATATGGGAAAGTTAGCAAGACATCATCAGAATTGAACAACTCTTTTTTATTGGAAATTTTTAATGTATACCTTAATGTGATTCATTCTGACATGCTTTTCATTGTGACATTTCCATATATGCATTTTGTCTTACATTACACAGATAAGTTCTCCTCCTGTCCCACCCCCCACCAAAGACCTCTCTTCCATTTGCTTGCCTTTTTTTGTGGTAATATTTTCTATATATCCTTGGATCCCAATTATGTTTAAGATTGAAACTTTTTCTGTAGTTAATTATCTTTTTACAATGTCAGCACTTTTACATGAATTTTCTAGCCCATCTGTATTATTACCATTCTTTGATATTATTGGTGTTATTACAATTATTTCCAGGACTATTAAAGTTGAGCTGTTCACCCTGAGGTCACCCCTCTCCCATTCCCCACTCCTCCTTGTTCCTCCTCCACCCCTCCTCTCCCAGGATTTTCTCCTTTTGCTAGATACCTCCCTCCTTTTGCAGTCCCAAAATTGTCCCTTCTCTTCTAAGTCGACTTTAGCTTTTTTATTATTATTATATTCCAACCTGCACATAGGATTTTTTCCCTTCTTGTAATTTTGATTCAGCTCCCACATATGAGTGAGAATGTGTGGTACTTCTCTTTCTGAGCTTGTATTCATTCACTTAAAGTAATTTTCTCCAAGTCCATCCATTTTGCAGCAAATTGCATTATTTCATTTTTTATTGCTGTGTAGTATTCTATCTGGCTGGGATTTAGCTCAGTTGGTAGAGTGCTGTGCTGTAGTCTCTAAGGACCCGAGTTCAATCCCCAGCACCGCAAAAATGGGAGAAGGGCCTGGCAGTCCACTCCCAAGGCAATCCTGAAATAGTCAGCCATTGAAAACCCTATGAGGGTTGCTATGAGTCGGATACAACAACAACAAGTATTCCATCGTGTATATGTACCATAGATTTTTTATCCATTCTTCTGTTGATGGGCACTTTGGTTGATTCCTTATCCTTGCTATTGTAAAAAGTGCTGCATTGAAGATGGAGATGCAGGTGTCTCTGTGGTATGATGACACATCTCCCTTTGGGTAAATCCCCAAGTGTTATAGCTGGGTCTTATGGTAGAAATATTTTTAGTTTTTTAAGTTACCTCCATACTGATTTCCAAAGTAGTTGGACTTATTTACAGCTCTGACAGCAGTGTAAGAGTGTTCCCTTTCTCCACAACCTCACCAGGATTTGTTGTTATTTGTTTTATTGATCTTGGCCATTCTTACTGGTGTAAGGTGGAGTCTCAGAGTTAGAATTAAACAACTCTTCAGGGGCTACACAAAATTCAAAACAATAATAATAACAACAATCAAACAAACAGAAAAATGCACTTTAGAAAAACAGAACTGTTCATCCCATGCTGAAAAAGAAACAAAAAAGAAAAGAAAAAGAAAAGGAAAATCAACAACCCTGAACCACTCAACTCACACTCTTTAATTCAGACTATGTAACAGTCACTCAGTTCCTTTAGACTTCTGTCTTCTTTCTGGATGTTGTCATATAGCTGACCCAGCCCTTCTTTCCAACCTCAGTTGCACCTTAGAGATGAAAGAGGCTATGTACCATCCAGATCCCTCTATCCATTCACAGGATGATCCAATTTTAGTTCCTCTGACTCATAAACTGTCATTCTTCCTACTGGTTCCCTAAGTGTAGGGCCCTCAGTAGCCACTCTCTCCTCAGCCTATGAAGCTAGGCTAGGTTTTTCTGCAGCCTTTGCTGTTGGTGTTTGGGATTCACTACCCAGAACTGGCCTGGACCAATCTCTTTTGGGACCTGCTCTGTGCCATAGCAGAAGATGTGCTTCCTGGGGCTTCCAAGTTGTTGGAGTACTTGTGGTTGCCCCCAGTATCTCAGGGCCACCAGCAGCTCACCTCTGATATTGTTTCATTAGATATGCCCGATTTGGAGCACTCTCTATATATCCACCTGGAACATTTTGGCATTACTTTGTCCATAGATGTGTCCTGCTTCTCAGGGTGTTGTGCAGCGAGGCTCTGGGATTATCCACTTAAATGAGCCTTAACCGTTCTGCACTGTGCATATGTATGTATTTCCACTGGGGCAGGCTCAGCCAAAACCCCAGGCTTGTTCCCTGCCACCTTTCTCAGAAAGTTCACTCATAAGCTACTGTCTGCATTAGCTGCAGCTGTCTGGTCTGCAATGGTGAGGTCTTTTTTATTGTATGTCTGGCTCCATTCCCCAAATCCTCCAGTGAAGATCCAGTGAGGCTCTCCCATACCCCCTCACACTGGTGGGATGTTGGTGGGGCACTCACGCTGCTCCCTTTGGTGAGTCTCAGCTTCAAGCTCCCACACAGTGCTCCTGCAGCATCCTCTGCAGCCACCCTACCTGCCTTGGACTGTTTCTATTGCTTGTTTTTATTCCTGTGCATGGGCTAAACTTAACATACTAAATAATATAATGTGGAAAAATAAGGAAATCAGACTACTCCTTCCCCATTGTTATTGTTTCTGTGTTATTTTTATTATTTGTTTAATGTTTTCCTGAAATAATTATTTGTCAGGTGAGGCCATTTTAACGTCTATTTGACTTAGTGGTATGCTAATATGAATGATTTGACCAATATTCTCTTGAATTCTTTGAACTAATAAATCTTTAAGCATTTACAGAGTTTCTCTCTGTGTGGGTATATATTGAGACATTCACCACTCTGTTAGCAAATTCAAAACTCTTATTCTACACCTCTTGCCTGCCCAAAACTTCAAGTTTGATCACAAATCTAAATTAGAGCTTTTTAAATCTTTCATAGACTTATGCATACCCTTGCATTTTGTGATGCCTTGTAATTTCCAATGAATTTCTTCGGCTCTACATATGTTTATTTCCCTAGATTTTCATCTTGAAGTGTATTGATCAGCCTCAAGTTACCTTCAACTGGAATTATTTTCATAATTAGCTGTAACATCAAACAATTATCATTGACTATTTAACAAATTTTCTATGTTACCAACAGCTGGCTGAAGAACTTTTCTTCTACCCAGATGGAAATTATGAGTAGGTGAGGAGAAGCCCTTTTGGCGTTGGCATTTCCAGGCCCTTTGGTGCCTTAGGCCTAGGGGCTGGACTGGCAGACCCGGAAGCTTACAGCTCCAAGCCCTAAGAACAAGGAGCCTATGGTTACAGGCTTCGTATGGCTTTGTTGTTGTTAGGTGCTGTGGAGTCGGTATCCGACTCATAGCGACCCTCATAGGGTTTTCAATGGCTGTTTCGGGATTGCCTTGGGAGTGGATTGCCAGGTCCTTCTCCCATTTTTGCAGTGCTGGGAATTGATCTTGAGACCTCAGAGACTGCAGTGCAGCACTCTACCAACTGAGCTAAATCCCAGCCCTCGTATGGCTTTAGGTACTCAGATTAGAGGCTTATTGTCTGGTGCATTAACCACCAGCAGCCCTGGCACTTAGCAAGTCTGGTAATGCTTGGTTTCTAGCAGCAGTGAGCACCAGCGTCAGGCAGCATCTACTAGTGTTACAGCTCCTGAATGGGCCTTAGGTGTTGAGACTCTCAGTTTCCATGGTGGCTAATGTTATAGCTCTTGGGTCTAGGATGTTAGCACCCTTGGTCTTTAAGGCTTGGCAGCTCCTTGGAACTCTTCCAGTGAGTGTGACCCAGTTTCTCATTGCCTCTGCTTCCCCTCATTTCTGGCCTTGACTGTTTTCTGGAGCTCTTCAGTTGCCCTCTGCTTCTACTGATGATGCTACCTACTATTGCTGTTGCCACCTTCACAGCTATCATTTTTCTGCTGTTGCTACTTCCACTGCCATCTCCTTTTTGCATTGCCATCTTGTTCAGCCTTCCCTACTAATGAAAAAGACCAAAAGTTGTAAAGAAAACACCACTCAATTGAGGCCTTTTAATAGGTCCAAGGGCTTGGATTTAGCTCAGTTGGTAGAGCGCTGCGCTGCAGTCTCTGGGGTCCCAGGTTCAATTCCCAGCACCACAAAAATGGGAGAAGGGCCTGGCAATCCACTCCTGAGGCAATCCCAAAACAGCCATTGAAAACCCTATGAGGGTCGCTATGAGTCGGATACCGACTCGACGGCACACAACAACAACAACAACAACAATAGGTCCAATGTTGCTATACCATGGGGCAGCATAGGAAGGTATCTCTTGGCTGACTCAAGCAGTGAGCTGAACAGCCTGGTGGTACAGCCAGGAGGGAGGCATGTCAAGTGTGTTTACCCCAATTACAGCACAATCATTTATTTACATGAGGGCAAGTGTTTGCACCAATCATAGGCCTTCTCCTGGGCCACAATGGGAAGTGCTTCCACTTTGGCCTGAGTGAGAACAGTTGCAGAGTAAGCAGAGACATTTAGCTTGCTTAGAGTGCTGCTTTCCAAGTGCTGTCTGTCTGGAGTGGTCATGATGGATGGAGCATGTCTTCAGCCATCATTTTAGTGGTCCTCTGCAGCTGCTGGAGTGTCCTCAGAGTGATTGTCAAGAGTCCAAAACAGCCAAGCTGCCATCAGGGAAGTCCAGTTGATTTCCAATAAAGGAGCTGCTTGGCTGACAGTTCTTTGTTCAAGGCTGCCAGGTCCAAGGGAAAAGCCTATCAAAGGGCCTGCTCTTGACAGTTTCAGTCATTCACAGGAAACACTAAAAGGGTGTTCACATTGAAGGCTGAACAAAAGCTCAGCATAGAATCAACAATTCTAATAGCATTTAAGAGTGCTTAGAAGTATTTAACAATGATTAACAGTACTTAATTCCTGCCCCAGTGAGATGTGGATCTCTGTTCTGTCTCACAGAGTTATAGGGCTTTTTGAACAGAATGAGCTTTTAGTCAGGTGGAGTAAAGTCAATCCCTGAGAACAAAACTCTTTAGACACCAACAAAATAGTGACATTCCCTAGGAAAGAACTTTTGGGTGGGCTCTGGGCTTTTGAGCAAGCTCTGTATCTCTATTCTCCCTTCCAATAGCTAGCAGGCTGCCGGTTTCTCAGCTGTCATAGTTAAAACACTGTTGGATTTCTAATCCATTGCAGTGCTGGGGACAGGAAAATGGGAATAGTGTAAGGTAAACTATAACAAAGATGACTGAGTTTACGTGACTCATTCATCTTTCTTAAATAAACACTGAGATTGTTGCAAGCTTTTAGTTGCAATTTCTACAGTACTGAAAAAGATATATCAACTTTATTTTGAGTGTCTTTCTTATCTTGATGGAAAAGTCAATTTTTAGAAGTTATTTTTCTGCTATTGCAGAAATAATTCTAAAAGTTATATTTTATATTACTCATATTGGGGAAATAAAAAGAAGAGAGATAAAAAAGTGAATGAAGAAAAAGAAACTTATAGGATCACAGTGTCTGGATATTAAGTTTGGCTTTATCTCTAAAGACTGGTTTGAATTTGGGTAAGCCAGTTTCCACTTACAAGCTTCCAATTTTTGCATTTAGAAAATATAGTTAATAAAAGTAATATCTCATGAGGTTATGGCAATAATCAATTCTGGCAAAAATATACTCTGTTCACAAATTATTTAGATCAGGAATAGAAGGATTAAAAAAAGGATTAGAAATCCAACAGTGTTTTAACTATTATTATTATTTCTATATATATATATATATTTACATATTTATATATATAAGTTATTTATATATAAATATTTATTTATTTATTTATACTCTAACATCACTAGTATGTTTTATTTGTTTGTTTGTTTTTTGTTTTGTTTTGTTTTATTTGTACTGGGGTTTTAACCCAGTCCCCTGCATATGCTAGGCAAGCATTACAGCTCTGGGCTGCACCTCAGTGCCTTTTTATTTTTTACTTACGTATTTAATTTTGATACATGGTCTCACTAAATTGCACAGGCTGCTTCTGGCCTAGAACTTGCAATATTCCTTCTTCAAACTCCAGAGTTACTGGCATTACACCATGTACCATAGAGCCCTGTACTAGCTTTTGTTATTCCTTATATTTGTTTTCACATATACATGCATGTATAAAAGTAGAGTGACATCTTATAAATAGCAAATGTTTTCACATAGTTATCAACTCACTCCATTTTATATATGTGCACCCAATGAAGAATATTTTTAACATACTACTTTACTTCTTTCTGGCAAAGGAAGAGTATATTTAGTTAAAGGTTAGAGCTCTCCAGAGCTTGCCCACAAATTTCTACTGAGCCTCAGCAAAGGGTATAATGATTATCTCATTTAATGTTTAAAGGCTTATCATAAGGAAATCCTAGCCAGGAGCTGTGGCACATGCCAGTAATCCCAGCTTCTCAGGAGACTGAGGCAGGAGGATCACAAATTCAAGGCCAGAGGTCATCCTGAACAACTTACTGAGACACTATCTTAAAAAAATAATAAATAGGCTGGGTGCAGTGACTCACACCTGTAATCCCAGCAGCTAGGGAGGTGGAGGTAGGAGGATTGCAAATTCGAGACTAGAAGTAGACTGTGTAATTTAGCAAGACCCTGTCTCAAAAAAGTAAAAAAAAAAAAAAAAAAAAATGTGCTGGACATGCAGCTCAGTGCTCCAGTACTTGCAAAGCGTGCAAGCATGAGGTCTTTGGTTCAACCCCCAGTACTGCAAAATAAATAAATAAATAAATAAATAAATACATACATACATACATACATACATAAATACATAAACAAAAAATATAAAAGGGGATGGAGACATAGTTCAATAGTGGAGTACTTGCCTAGCATGTATAAGTCCCTGGGTTCAATCTCCATCACTGGAAAAAATATCCTATTAAACATTTCAAGGACAGTCCTTCAATTTCATACTGTTTGAAGAATACCAAATTATGTGCCATAAAGATTGCTTAGGATGACATAGTTTAATAGATCAAATGAATATAGCATTTATTTGATCTTATGCTAATATTTCTTGCAAAGAAAAACTATTAGGAAAATGAAAATTTACTGGAATATCAAATCTGTTTAGATGATCTGTGGGTCCTAAGTTACTGAACTACTTAAATGTACTCATCTCTCTAAACAACTGGAGTTAACATAGTTTAGTGTGTACATAGTTTCAAGACATTAAAAAGCAAATTGGGCTAGGGACATAATTTGAATGCTGACTGCAACCTGCCTTCTGCTATTCCTGGCATGGTTTAGAATTTAACTGCCTTCTTTATTTCTGATTTTCTTCCCCCAGTGCAGAATCAACAGCTTTAGCTACAGATGGGGCTCTGTATGGCAGTTATTGGACCCAGATGCCACACTCTGGAGCATGTTTTGCCAACAGCATCTGGCTCCTTTGCTGCCTGTGTAATTCACATTAGAGTTGATGCTTGGCCTGCATTTCTTATGGACACTATAAGGTACACTTTCAGACAACATGAAGGCTTTCTCCCAGTTGATTTTTTAAGTTGTATTTTCTTTTTCTCAATCTATTTTTTATGAAAATTTGTACTAGATGTCTTCAGTTATGACATGTTATGCATTAAAACTTTTTATTTTTCTTATAAAGACATATTAGAATGGTTTAATGAATATGATAAAAAGAAAGTTCTGAAATTTCATAATTAAAATCTGTTGATTTATATATATTTTGCATATTGAGTGAAACTATAAGAATTATGTCATGCTATTAATTTTTTGTTTTAATTTTTTATTTTAATTTATGCATATAGCTGCTAAGTAATAATGTAGAAGCTGTTGTTGTTGTTAGGTGCAGTCCAGCCGGTGTCTGACTCATAGGGACCCTATGTATAACAGGCAAAATAGTATTGTTAGTGCTTCTCTGCTATTCATAGGATTTTCAAAGGCTGATTGTTTTGGGGGAGTGGGTTGCCGGGTCCTTCTCTCAAGCCTACAGCACCTGGTGTTCCCAGGTGGTCTCCCATCCAATTAGTAACCAGGCCCACCCCTGCTTAGCTTCCCAGATCTGATGGGATTGGATGCCACAGGGCTATGGCTGCAGGCAATATAGAAGTAGAGTCATATTAACATTTAAATGAACACAACAGCAATCTAAAGCTAAAATCTACCTTTATGAACTAGAAGATTTTTCTTTACAACAGAGTTTGGGAAAATATGTGTGAGTGGTGTGAGTGTGGAATTCTTTCATCCTCTTTTGTGATAGTTGTACCATTTATATTTATATTATATCGTAGAAATACTGTAGCCCGGCACGGTGGCGCAGGCCTATAACCCAATGGCTGGAAGGTGGAGGCGAAGGATCGCAAGTTTGAGAGGCAGTCTGGATAATTTAGCAAGACCTTGTCTCAAAAACTAAAAAAATGAGGTGAGGGTGCAGCTCAGTGGTCCAGCACCTGCAGAGCATGCAAATGTGAGGCCCTGGGTTCAACCCCCAGTACCAAAAAAAAAAAAAAAAAAAATACTATGAATCCTGGGAATTTTTAATATGTTGCAATTATAAGCTATTATTTTGGGAATTAATTTTATATGTCTCTGTATATGTGTGTATTTTGTAGAATAAATTTCTAGGAATGAAATTGCCAGATTGAAGTATACCTACATTCAAGAACTGAATAGCATTTAGCAAATTATCTCTAGGGAACTATATTACATTTACTCAAGAAATTAATGGGACTATGTGTAACTGACCCATAGTTTATATCATTATATGTTAGAAAAAATCTATTAGTGAATATTTTATTCTTATTTAATACATGAGGAATCAAAAGTTTGGATATTTTCAGTAACATGTAAAATTCCCAGTACTAGAAAATGGTGAGTCCACTTATCAGAACAAGGTTTTCATGACTCCAAATCTATAGTTTCAGATAACCATTAAGCAAGATCTGGTCTTGTTTATAATATAAAGTCACAAAGTCACATTACCACTGTACATCCATCAGATTCTAGGAGAAAAGAGCCATCAGTGTGCTGCTGCTGCTGCTGCTGCTGCTGCTGCTTCTTTCTTTCTTTCTTTCTTTCTTTTTCCTCTTCCTCTTCCTCTTCCCCTTCCCCTTCCTTCCCCTCCTCCTCCTCCTCCTCCTCCTCCTTCTTCTTCTTTATTTCTATATTGTGAAATGTTCCCCTTTGGGATTCTCCAGTAGTTTGAAATTTTAAAGTCTTACTTTTGTTTTTATTAGGTGCCATGGAGTTGGCCTACTCATAGTGATCCTATGTACAATAGGAGGAAACACTCCCTGACACTGTGCCATGTCCTTCACTATGTCAGTGTTTCTCTACTATTCATAGGGTTTTAAACAGCTGATAGTTTTCCGGGATGGCTTTGGGAGTGGACTGCCACATCCTTCTCTCACAAGGTCTTACATTAGGCCTTTATTTAATTTTGAGTTGGTTTTTATATAGAAATAGGTAGGGACCTAGTTTCAATCTTCTGTATGTGGATATCCAGTTTTCTTAGCAAAGTTATTGAAGAGGTTTTCTTTTCTCCAACATACTTGTTTTGCACTTGTGTCAAGTAGCATTTGGCTGCAGCTGGGTCCCCTATTCTGTTTCAAAGGTCTGTGTGCCTGTTTTTATGCCAATATCATGCTGTTTTTTTAATGTGACCCTGTAGTATACTTTCAAATTGAGTATTATGATACCTCCAGCATTACTCTTTTTGCTCAGGATTGCTTTGGCTATCTATGATATTTTGTGCTTCCATATTTATTTAGGATTGTTTTTACTAGTTCTGTGAAAAATGACATTAGTAATTTGAGGAGGAATGTATTGAATCTATAGATCACTTTTGGTAATTTGGCCTGCTGCTGCTGCTGTTGTTGTTGTTATTTTGTACAGGTTCTTCCTAGTTATATTCAGCCAGGCTGGCTTTGAACTTATGATCCTCCTGCCTCCGTCTCCCAAGTACTAGGGTTGTGGGTGTGAGCTATAATGTCTGGAAACTATGCCCATCATAAGAATATTAAATCTGCCAACTTATGGGCCTAAGACGTCTTTTCTTTTTTTATGAATTTTTTAAAGAAATTTTTTATTAGTGTATATTAATTGTTCAAAATAATGGGTTTCATTGTGACGTTTTCATGAATGCACACAATATACCTTTATTATTCACTCTTTTCATGCCTTTTTTTCTAGATCCCACAATGAGGAAAATGTGTGGTATTTGTCTTTCTTTTTTCTGGAGTCTCCTCAATTTCTTTCTTCAGTGTTTGTAGTTTTTATTATAGAGGTCTTTTACCTCCTTGATTAGGTTTATTCCTAGGTTGTTGCTGGTGGTGGTGGTGATTGATTTGCTATTTTGAACAAGATTATATTCTTGTTATTGGTGTATAGAATTGCTACTGATTTTTGTATGTTGTTTTTGTATCCTGCTGCTTTGCTGGAAATGTTTATGAGATCAAAGTCTCTTGTGGTGGAGTGTTCAGATTCTTGTAAGTGATCATATCATCTTCAAGTACAGGTCATTTGGCTTTTTCCTCTCTTATTAGTATCATTTAATCTCTTATCTTATTGCTCTCGATAAGAATTCAAGCACTATTTTGAGGAAGACAGGAAAAAGTGTACATCCTTTTCTCATTCCTGATATTAAAGAGAATGATTTCATTTTCCTCAGTAGAATGTTGTCCCTGGACTTGTCACCTGTTGCCTTTATATGTTGTGGTATAATCCACCTATACCTAGTTTTCTCAGAGTTTTTATTAGGAAACAACATTAAATTTTATCAAAGGCATCTATTCAGATGATTATATGATTTCTATCCTTCATTCTATACCTGTTCTGTAGTACATTTAAGGATTTGCATATGCTGAATCAGTACTACATCTCTGAATGAAACCTGTTTGATCATGATATGTGATCTTTCTACTGCATTTTTAAATTCAGTTTGCAAATATATTATTGAAAATGTTTGCATTTGTGTTTATTATGCATATTGGTCTATACCTTTTTGTGCTCTTTTGAAATTTTAATATCAGGTAATACAGGCTGCATAGAATAAGTTTGACTATGTTTCTTTATATTTTATGGAACAATTTTTAGTTCTTCTTTAACTGTCTGATGGAATTCAACATTGACTCTATCTGCACTTTGTCTTTTCTTTGTTGGGAGACTTTTCATTATTGCCTCACTCTCACTGCTTGCTATTGACTTGCTTAGGATTTTTTTTATATGCCTTTCATTCAGTTTTGCTTTTTAATATATGTCTTCCATTTAAAATGAGTGGCTTGAGTACTTTGAAGAGGAACAAGACTGGGTGGGGTGTGTTGCATAAGACTTAGGCAGACAGCACCATGGTGGAGGATGGCTGGTCACATAGACTCCCTGCAGTTCACCCACATAGTTAGATAGCATTGATCTGATCATGTTGTCCATACAGCCTTTCAGTGGATATGCCACCTCAAAGGCCCGAACATTTCCCACACTCACAGGTGCACTGTCAAATGGTCTTGGGAGCATTTACCCAATTGGTCCACAGGCTCAGACAGGTGGGGCTCATAGTTGGCTCTGACAGGCCCTATGTCCTCAGGCAAAAATAACAACCTAACATAAATATTGCCTGGCAGAAAACATTGTCTCAGCTCACTCAGGCAGGCATGGAAGAAGAGGGCTTCATCACTCCAAAGGTTTAGTCTGCCCAAAGGTTTAGTCTGTTTAGTTGGAACTGAGAAGAAACACATCTCACTTCAGCATGTGCAATATACTACCTCCACCAAACGCCAGGTGGTCTCAACAACTAGAAGCCCCAGAAAGAAGCATCATCATTAACTCCATTTCAAAAATCTCAGCAAGGAAGAATTTTTGACTGCATGTCTTGAACAATTTTGTTTTATTCTCTTTTCCCTCACTAAGGTTTTCTTACCTTTATCTAATTATATCTATTTTAGTCATTTAATTGGCTCTTTTCTGTATGTTTTCTCAGTTTTATTATTTTTTACAGAATTTTTTCATCAATATACATTTTTAATTCATTTTATGTGTAATAAAATACTCTTTTAATATGTTCCTACATATCTCTGAAAATAAAATTTAAATGATTTTGTGTTTAGATGTGCTTGATAATGACATTCTGGGCTCCCAAATGCATAAGAAATATTGTAATATCTACACTCAAATAATATCAGAGGTTTTCACAGGTTGAATTGGGTCCTTTAAAGAAAATTTTCAAGTCTTGAGAATGATATGGGCATCCAGGTTTAAGAGGCATTTAGAATTTTAGGTAGACATTACCAGAAATAAACCTCTCCTCTTCATATTACAGTTAAAATTCCAAGGGTACAGAACAAAAAATGAATATTGAAAATTTGCAAGAGAGAAGACCCAAACTACTTATAAAGGCAAACCCTTTAGAAAAACAGCAAATTTCTCAGCAGAAACTCTAAAGGCCAGTTGCTGAAAGGAAATAACTGCCAACCACAGTGGTACTTCTAATGAATTTGTGAATGACTATCCTTTTCTTAGGAGAAGGACCTGGCAATCCACTCCCAAGGCAATCCTGAAACAGTCAGCCATTGAAAACCCTATGAGGGTCGCTATGAGTCGGATACCGACTGGAGGGCACCTAACAACAACACAACAACAACAACATCCTTTTCTTAATGGAAAAGATAGAAACTTATATGGTTTCAGTTTCATCAGAAAAGAGAAACTTAAGGTGTAAGTACACATTATTTGATGAGTGTATCTAAGACGTCTGCAGCTGTACCACTATGAAATCTGATCCCATCAGATCTCAGAAGCTAAGCAAAGTTCGGCTTGGTTAGTACTTGGATGGAGGCCACCTGGGAACACCAGGTACTGTAGGCTTGGGAGAAGGACCTGGAAACACACTCCCAAAAACTCAATCTGCCACTGAAAACCCTATGTATAGCAGGAAGCACCCACCATAGATTCACCTGTTGTATGCATGGTCTCTGTGAGTCAGATCCCAACTTGACAGCCCCTCAAAACAACAACAACATATCAAAGACAAAATATAACATTGCAAATAGGCCTTATAATTTATTGATTAAATAAAATTCATACTCAATAATGATGGCACAAAGAAAGGAAAGAGGAAATTAGCATCTTGCAGTACCTGTCTTATATTGTATGTGAACTGGTATTATTCACTGAAAGATGTAGTTGTTGTTAGGTGCTGTCAAGTCAAGTCTGACTCATTGCAACTCAGTGTGCAACAGAATGAAACACTCTCTAACACTGTGCCATGCCCAGCACTATTGTCAGTGCTACTCTGCTATTGAGAGGGTTTTCAATGGTGGATTGTTTGGGGAGTGGATTGCCAGGTCTTTCTCCCTAGCCTACAGTAACTGGTATTCCCAGATGGCCTCCCATCCAAGTACTAGCCCTGCAGATTCTGCTTAGCTTCTGAGAGCAGGCAGAATGGGATGCTAGGGTGCTATGGCTGTTGACACTAAGAGTGTTTATTCCCACCTTTTGAATGAATAAATGAACTTTCTTAGTTTATTGAAACTGAATGGAAAGAGGGAATGAAATTAACCGTTCTTTCAGGCCCCATGATATTTTTCAGAAGAGATTGTTCCTGGATATTTCTCACCTTTAAAATCTTCCTGGATGCTCTCTCTATTGCTTTAATAGGGCCCACTTTTAGATTCCTTGGCATCATCTGTGTCCCATGATCTCTGTCTTTTTTTTCTCATGGTATTTTTGCTGTGTGCATGTCTATCTCTTTGCCCAAATTTTACATTTATATAAGTCTATAGGGCTTATGACCCACACTAATAAATTCACTTTAATTTGATTACCATTGGAAAAAGTCTATTTTCTTTCCAAAATGTTTTATTTTATTAGTTATTATTTCAATTATACATACTTATGGAGTACCATGTAATAATTCAATCAATGCCTGTATTCCATGTGTAATGATCAAATCACAGTAGTCAGTGTCTCCATCACTTTAAAATGTTTAAAAACTTTTGGTTACCATAATAATTGAACAATATTTCAGTAATTCATACTATGTGTATTGATCAAATCAGGATAATTACTTTTCTATCTCTTTAGCACTACTTTGTGATTGGAGGCTTTAAGCTCCTCTCTTCTAGTTATTCATAAGATGTGATAGGTTACTATGAATTATAGTCACCTCTTTGTGCTGTAGAACACTAGAACCATTACCATCTGTATTTTAGTACTTATTATCCTAGCTTCAAAAGAAATCATATTTTGAGGTCCTGAAAAATATGACTTTAGGATTTTTTGGAAGGACACAATTCAGCCAAGAACACCCTCTTAGTGTATTTTGAGTGTAGATATTAAAATATTTTTATGCCCATGGGAGCTTAAGATTTCATTATTTAGCCTAAAATTTTACTCTCAGAGGTGTGTAAGAACATAGAAAAAGATTATTTTGATTACTTAGAAAAGTAGTTAGAAAGTCAGTGTTCGATTATCTTATTTCACTTAGAATCCTAGCATGAAGACTAAATTAAAAGTGTTATTATTTTATAATTTATAAATCAAAAATAAAATTATACTATGTATAATTTTTGCCTGCAGCTGTAGCCCTGTGGCATCCGATCCCGTCAGATCTCGGAAGCTAAGCAGGGTCGGGCCTGGTTAGTACCTGGATGGGAGACCGCCTGGGAACACCAGAAGCTGTAGGCTTGGGAGAAGGACCTGGCAACCCCCTTCCAAAAATCATTCTGCCATTGAAAACCCTATGAACAGCAGAGAAGCACTGACAATAGTGTTTCTCCTGTTGTACAGAGGGTTGCTATGAGTCGGATACCGACTCGACGGCACCTAACAACAACAACAATGTATAATTTTAAAAGTATTGGCTCATAGAAAAATGGATTTTGTCTGCTTCTGCTTTAACATCTGTCTTAAAATATATTTATTTGTTTTTATGCAAAGCCCCCCAAATGATAAGATTTTTAAAATGCAATAATATCATCACATAATAAAATAACCAAAAATGATCTGGACACATTCAGAAATGGTTCATTAGAAATGAATTGAAAACCATCAGTCATTGCCTGCCACAGATTCAATGTTGCATATGAGGGCAATGACTATTACCATGACAAGCACAAAATGCCAAAATTGTGATTATGGTATTTGCTAGGAAACAATATAATCATTTATAAAAAGCAGAGGAAATAATTGAAATTACAATATTATCTTTTATAAAATGTATATTTTCTTTATATCTAAAGGTGATTAATCAGAATTTGCTGGGTGCATTCTTGGAAAAAAATAAAGGCAAAATCACCTATGAAGCCCTATATATTTCTAATTTTTCTCTTCCTATTTCACTTTGTTTATTTATTTAGTTAATTAGTTATTTTTGGAGAAGAGCAATGTTTTAAAAGAAAGGGTCTTTTGCAGGATGCCATGAAGCATAACTTGGTTGATTCCAATTTTTGGAAAAAAAATAATAGATTACTATAAACATCTATGTACAAGTTTTTACATGGACATAGGTTTTCAACATATGTAATTAAGTCCATAAAAGAGATTTCTGGATTGTACATTGTGCCTATGTTTAGCTGCCAGATGGTCTTCCAAAATCAATATACCATTTTACATTCCTACAACTGATGAACAAGATTTCCTATTGCTGTCAATTTCCAATAGCATTTAGTGTTCTTGTTTTGAGTTTTAACCACCTATGTAGTGATATCTTGTTTCGTTTTACTTGCAAGTTCCAATAATATATGATGCTAAGCAACTTTTTAACTGCTTATCTGTTGTCTGTATATCTTCTTTGGTGAAATGTCTGTTCGATATTTTGTCCATTCTTAAATTGAGTTATTTTATTTTATTTTATTTTTGGCCCAGGGAGTTGGAACCCAGGGCCTTGTGCATTCTAGGCAAGTGCTCCACCACTATGCTAAATCCCCAGCCCCTTTTAAATTTTTATTTATTTATTTATTCATTTTGAGACAGGGTATAGCTAAGTCATGCAGGCTGCCGCTGGCCTTGAACTTGAAATTCTCCGGCCTCAGTTTCCCAATTTGGTGAGATTATAAGTGTTTATCATGGAATCCAGCTGTTATTTTCTTATTGATCAGTCATAGTTAGTCCTTGGATGGGAGACCACCCGAGAATACAGGGTGCTGCAGGCTAGGGAGAAGAACCTACTCCCAAAGTCATCTACTCCCAAAGCAATCTGCCAATGTAAACCCTATGAATAGCAGAGAAGCATTGACACAGTGCCAGGCATACCACAGTGTTGGAGAGTGTTTCTTTCTGTTGTACATAGGGTCAGGACAAGTCAGAACCAACTCAATAGCACCAAACAACAAGAAAAAGAATTCTTTTGTATAGTTTAAATGCATATCTCCTAGAAGTTGTGTAGTTTGGCATATTAAATTTAGGTCTATGATCCATATTGTACACTGCCCTTTCTTAGCTTTGTGTTCTTGAGAAACTTGAGGTAGTGATTGAAGGTCTATCATATTCACTTAAATGAAAATGCATGATTTTTTTTTAGTTTTGTTTTAAAATCACATAAATATAATCCCAAATAAAATAGTTTGTACATAGGAAGAATTTACAAATATTAACTTTTCTGTTCCACATTTCCATTCTTAATTTTATTCCCCAACTTTTCTAAAGAGATCCATTTTTTATTTTATATTTTAGAACTCTGAACTAAGTTAAGGAGTATATGGAATTCTCTAAGTAATGGAAATTCCATTTCTTCTCATCAGCAGCCTTAACTTATCTTCAGATATTATTTGCCCAGATTATTGTCACATATGCTGGAATTAAAGTTCCATCTCACTTGCTAATGCCTATGTTAACACATCATGATGTCAAAATTTATCAAGATTTGCATCAGAAAACATTGGAAGGGGATAGTGTTCTCAGATACACTGAGGAAATGCTTACAATAGTTTATATGAGAGATTTATTTTAAAAAGTAAATACCCCAAAATACAAGGGAATATGAGCCAAATGTAAATTAATAACGGATATATACGATGGAAGTTAAAATAAAAAAAAGCAGCCACATAAAACCAAACAGCACTAACTATATACTACTTAAAGCTTTATACCTAGTAAAACCAAGAAGACATATTTGGCAGTCATAAACCAAGTTTCATTACAGTGACTGATTTGGAAAGAATTATAGAAAAATCTGATTGGGCACAGATTCATAAAGAGATTCAAATAGTTAGGGAACACCTTATTTTTCTAATAAGGGTGAGGTACAACTGAATAATGAAATTATTAAAAGACAGAAAACCAATTACATTCTGTTAATACATGTAATTACGTGTAACCTTTGAAATGACCAAAGTTATTATATAAAATTTTGGACTGTAGATTTCTCTCCTATTTAAGACAGAGGGACTTGAAGAAAGTGGATGTAAATACATTCAATTGTGTATCTGTGGATTTTTATATCTACAGATTGTGTTGATTTCAGACTCACACATAGTTCTTCATTTATTCTGCCAGACAAAATATCCCCTTTTGTATTTAAATAGTGATACCTAGAAATGAAACCATTGTTTATTTTAGTGTTATTTTCATTGAACTATTAATATCATTTTAATAAGTGTTCTTTGATATAATGATCAAACTCAAAATAAATGAAATATTATTATGAACTAAAATTACATACTAAATTTCATGGAGTTTTAAAATATTATTTTATAGTCCCAAATAAAAGGAATTACACACACACACACATACACACGGTTTGAGAGAGTGTTTGTAAGTATAAGACAATATGATTGTAATTGGTTTAATTGATAACAAACAGCAACTCATTTAACTGAGAGTCCAGAAATAGGTTGAGCTGCTAAAATAGGAAATGACCTCATTTCCCTGAAAGTCCCTAATCTTTACTATATTCCATATGCTGAATGGGTCAATAAGCTCACTGTGTCAAAGTGAAAGTAATCATCCTGGTTTCACTCCCATGATATCAAATGAAAGACAGTACCACTTCTGAAGGGTGCCTCATGACAGTGAGAGAGTATTTTTCATAAAAGCTCAACAAAATTCATAAATCTTTGACTTAAATTGCATCAAATGCTCCTGTCAAATCTGCTCTGTAACCAGACACTGCAAGGAGATAAGGAAAGTTGTATGGAAGCTGGAACCACTTAGAAAATGCTCATGCCTGGGTGCTACCCTGAGAGATTCAGATTTAATCTGTCTTGGGTACAGTCTGAGTTTCAGAGTGTTATAATCTAGTCAGAGATTCAAATATGCAGCCAAAGTTGAAATACTCTATCTTTGAGCAATCAGACCCACCCCTGGCATGGAGTATCAATATAAGACCAACTTCCCATAAATTCATGAAATATGGAGGAGGGAAAGCCACATGAATAAAATCAATCACATATGGAAATAAGAAAGTGGGGATGGCTTATTCCAACCATAGTGCTTGTCCAGTTGTATCCAATGATATGTATAATCTGAAATTAAAGATAAAATGACTGCTGTAGAAAAATCAAGTGAGTTTTTTTAGAGTTTAGGAGGATGCAGATAAATATGATAAACAATATCAAATCAGGTTCAAAATGTATTGGTTTATGTGTAAAATAAGAAAAACAAACTTATCCCTATAAAAGATCCCCCTATTTGCTCTCTCTATTAATAAAAACTTTATGGATACAAGAAAAATGGATAAACAGTAAGCCACAGCTGCCATAAAGCTACAGCATTGGTTAATTTTGATTAAAATTGACATAAAACCTGGTGTTGGAACAGCCATCATCCTCAAGAATATTACCATATTATCTGGCTTTAATGGCAAATGTGGCACCATGGAGAATCAAAGAATTGTATTAAGATGAGTGTGAGCTGGAAAGAAAAAATGTTTTACTTATTTTTAAGAATAACATATTACTTACTCAGGCCTTGAACAAATTACTAAGGGAATAGTTTATAGACAGATAAGATATAATAGAAAAAGTAAAGCTCGAAAGGATGAGAGGGATTTAACCTAGGTTGTCAATTGGACAACAGCCTACAAGTGTGTGCCTTGGGCAACTAAAGAATATGAGAGAGAGAGAGAGAGAGAGAGAGAGAGAGAGAGAGAGAGAGCGGATAAAGCTCAGTAACTCAGAGTTACAAAAATCTCAGAATTTTACCTTCTCTCTGTAATTAAATGAATTATTAAATACTTTGTATTGCAATACCAGCTATAATATAAATATAAATACTATAGTGGATATTGCATTCAGCATCATTGAATTTCAAACATTTCTTTCAAAAGCCTGGAAGAAAATATTAATTCTACTACAGTATCACTCCAAATTAGAGATTATTTTGTTTTCTGAAATAGTGTATATTGATTGATGGCTTATGCATGTCAGCACACAAAACACTAAAGAACCACTTGTTTCTGTTTACTTATAATCAAGCTCTGGAAGGAAAAGTGATCTTTCAGTAGCTTGATAGGGTCAATTTTCCAGGCTTTAATACCACATTTGTCAAAATCTGGCCTATTGTTTCTACCATATAACTTTTCTACTATGACTAGTCAACTTGACTTGGCATTTACTCACTGCTGAATACATTGTGCAAAAAACTGAAATTATTGATGTCATTCTACACAATCTTTACAAAAGAGAACCTTTGTGCTATTTTACAGAAAGCCAAATATGTGACTAGTGAGCACATATGAAGAAAAACAATTTTTTTCAAAAATACTTCACATTCCTCATATGGCCAGAGATATTTTCTATGAAACTACTAATGGCATAGTACTATCGACATTTTATGGTTTTGAATTCATCATGGTTATCTAAATTGTCTCTTCCTATGTTTTCTAAAGTGAACAGCAACGGAGTAAAAGAGAGAAGATGATTGCATTAATCCTAGAAAATGGGAGCTATATCACTTACTTGCCAGAAATATTGGGAATATAGGCAAATATAATGTGAAAGGATTAGAACAAAATGTAAACAAATAAAGACAACAAAATTAGAGAGCTGCTTCCTAAAAATCTTTTCATTGTAATGGTGGTAAATATAAAATGTTGCTAATCTTGTGTCCTGTTCCACAAGTATGAGGGTGAGAGCAACATCTTGCAGCAGCACTGTAGGCCAGCTGTGTTCAGGTGTTCCAAAACTGAGAAGCTTCAGGATTAGTGCAAAGACTATACCAGCAGAAATCTGACAAAGAAAAGGAGCTTCTCTGTCGTGCAGCAATATCTTGTTACTTAAGAGAAGAGAAGCACCAGAAAGGGGGGGGGGGCGGCATTCATATCATCCCTTTGACAATGAGGCCAAGCTAAGCAGAAAGTTAATTTCTGGTTAATGACTTCAGGTGCTGTTGCACAATCCCTGACAGCGGTGTCCTGCAGAGAAAAAGTAAAATGTATGTTTATCACATTTCCAATGAATCATGTTAAAAGGATTGAAAAGTCACCAGGTGGATAGTGAGATGATCCAAAGAAGAGGCAATTCACCACTTTTATGGGAAAATACCATGCCTAGACAAATATCTAGGGAGTCAGAAGCAACTCAATGTCGCCTAAAAATAAACAAGAAAAGAAGCTGAACAAAAGAAAAATCAAGAAGTTTAGGCTGCTGATTCAGTGCATACTAAAAGAAGCTTCGAAATTAAAGTGAAAAGCAAGCCATTTTTGAAACAGAAAAATTGATTTATTCTAAGGCTAATATGTCAAAAGTGAGTTACTATTACAAGATTGTTTTAAGGAAAATAGTAAATCTTTCAGCCCCCACCCAGCCAAATTTTGCAGATATGCATACTTAATACTCTTAATCAAAGTGCCCATTATATCGAGGTACTGTTGTAAGTGCATTATAGGAATTGGCTAATATAATCCCAAACTGAGAAAAGTATTTTATTTTCCCTATTTATAGGAAATTGAGACTCAAAAAATAACCTTCCCAAGTTTAGTCAGATAATATGAGATACACAGAACTTGAATCTAGAAAATTTGACCTTGAATATGTTTTCACACCATACACTTTAGTGCCTCTTACATGTCTCTAGAGGCTGGGATTACCTCAGTTGGTAGATAGCACTACTCTGCAGTCTATGAGGTACTGAGTTTGATTCCCAGTAGCATAAAAATGGGAGAAGAACATGATAATCCACTCCCAAGGCAATCTCAAAACAATCAGGCATTGAAAACCCTATAAAGGTGGCTATGAGTTGGACACAACTTGAAGGCACCTAAAAACAACATATGTCTCTAGAGATATTACATATGTATGCACACAAACATCTTGACATAATTGAAATAATAAAATTTGTATTATATATTTGTTTATTATATAGTAATATTTTATTTATTATATAGTAACATGATATTTCTAACTCATTTGTAAACATAGCATTTGTATCAGATGTAAACATATACCATTTATTTTAATAATTATAGATACTATAATTAGTACTATCATAGTATCCCATATGTTCTTTTCATCTTTTTCTATTGCAAACAAGGAAACAGAGAACTTTGAACAAATGTGTTTATGCCCTTGAATGTGTGCATTTCTAGAAGGAGAATATGAGCATTTGGCATTTACTCGTGGTGCATACATTACTGGTTGAACTCCCATAGGAAACCAAGTCCGAGGTGGAGATTAGCATGCAGGAAAGTTATTGTGGAGGGCTCTTGATATACATGTAGTGCTTTTGTACATCATCATGTCTCAGAAAACATTTTCCTAAAAGAAAACAAGACATCTGTGGAAGAATAAAAGGTGCAAAGTTGGACAGAAGCAGAGGGTGAATTGTTATGCAAAGACAAGTAGTTTTTTCAATCCCAGTGGGAACTCAAGAGCTGGGATAACTAGTAGAACTATCTCACAGTGGGTCTGAGGGCTCAGCTTTTACCTCCCTGAATTTACCAGTAACTGAGTTTTGGCTGTCTTAATAATGACAAATACCCTTGAGAGAGTTTAGTTAAACAAAGGAAATGGCAATGGACATGGGTGGATTGTGGAAGTAATGGTGAATATGGATATCGCTCTAGAAGTTAATTTCTAGAAACAGATTCTAGACATAAAACCATAACACTGCTAAGTGCCAGCAATGCTACTAGATTCATAAATTTTTTCCTTATCTTCTTGTTGAGGTAAAAAAATCTATTTTTTATTCATATTTCCATTTTCCTCAATGTGAAGTGCTGTGCCATGCAGAGAGGTTTGCAGGATAGGATATACTATACTCCTCATTAACTGAATCTAGCTGGACATGTGCCATATTAGTTAAGATCTTGATGTGAAAACCCATTATTTTCCCCTTTTTATAGATGAGTAAGCTCACAGAGTGATTAAGTTACTTACTTAAGATCAAATAATTAATCAGCTACAGATTTGACATAGAAACCCACATCTCCAATACCATTTACCACTGGGTACCCTGAGTTTGAATTAAAGCATCAGCATTAAGTCATGATGTTATTAAGCAGACTCTGCCATTAAATTGTGTTTTTATTGTGTTTTTTTTTTCTTTTGGTTTGGTTTTTTGGAGATGGGGTTTCAGTATGTTGCTAAGGTTGTCCTTGCATTTGTGATCCTGCTGCCTTAGCCTCCCAAGTAACTAGGATTTCAGGCTTACACCACATTAAACATATTAAGTAATTGCAGGTATTCTACCACACAAAAGTAACATTTTACAGATGAATGTCAAGAATTAAGCACTGCTACCTGGGTGCAGTGGTGCACGCCTATAATCCCAGAGACTGGGGAGGCGGAGGCAGGAGGATCACAAGTTCGAGACCAGAGGTGGTCTGTGTAACTTCGCGAGACCCTGTCTGGTGCTGGGAAACATGGTTATCCGCATGCAGAAAAATGAAAACTGACTCACATCTCTCAATATACAGGAGAGTTAACTCAAAATGGATAAAAGATCTCAACATAAAACCAGAAACTTTAAAACTTATAGAAGGCAAGATAGGCAATACACTCCATCATATATTGCAACAAGAATAGATAAATGGGATTACATGAAATTAAAAAGCTTCTGCACAGCAAAAGAAACAACAGAGTCAAGGAAACCCCCACTGAATGGGAAAAAATCTTCGCATTTTATACATCAGATAAAGGTCTAATTACCAGAATTTATAAAGAACTCAAGAAAAAAACTCCCCCAAAAAACAAATAACCCAATACACAAATGGGCAAAGGAACTGAGTAGACAGTTCTCAAATGAAGAGGTCCGTAAAGCCATGAAATAGTATCCCTAGCCATTAGGGAAATGCAAATTAAAACAACTCTGAGATTTCACCTTACACCAGTAAGAATGGCCAAGATCAATAAAACAACAACAAATACTGGTGAGGTTTCCGGGAAAAGGGAACACTCTTACATTGTTGGTGGAGCTGTGGAAATCAATATGGATGTATCTTAAAAAACTGAAAATAGATCTACCATATGACCCAGCTATAACACTATTGGGGATTTACTCAAAGGGAGATGGGTCATCATACCACAGAGACACCTGCATCTCCATGGTCAATGCAGCACTTTTCACAATAGCAAGGATATGGAATCAACCAAAGTGCCCTTCAACAGAAGAATGGATAAAAAAACTATGGTATATATACATAATGGAATACTGCTCTGCAATCAAGAAAAATGAAATGAGGTAATTCGCAGCAAAATGGATGGAATTGGAGAAAATTATTTTAAGTGAACGAACACAAGCTCAGAAAGAGAAACACCACACATTCTCACTCATATGTGGGAGCTGAATCAAAATTATAAGAAGGAAAAAGAAACCTATACAAAGGTCAGATCAAAATAAAAGAAAAAAACAAGGTAAGAATGGTGTTATTATAAATGGTCTAGAAAATGCATGCAATAATTCTGACAAGGTAAAAACAAAGTTCACTTCAGGAAAAATTTCTATCTTAAACAGAACTGGAATCCAAGATATATAGAAAAATATTACCATAAAATGACAAGTAAATGATAGAGAAGTCTTTGATGTGGGGTGGGATGGGGGGAAGTTTACAAGAGGGTAAGGGGGAACCTATATGAATAATGTGCAACAAAATTCATATATGGAAATGTCACAATGAAAAGCATGTCAGAATGAATCACATTAAGGTGTACATTAAAACTTTCCAATAAAAATAAGTAAAGGAAAAAAAATGGGCATGAGGCTCAGTGGTCCCACACTTCCACAGCATGCAAGCACGAGGCCCGGGGTTCAACCACAAGTACAGAAAGAAAGAAAGAAAGAAAGAAAGAAAGAAAAAAGAAAGAAAGAAAGAAAGGAAAAGAAAGAAAAAATGAAGAAAAGAATTAAGCACTGCTAAAATGTAGTACTGGGCATTGAACATTTCCTTTGACTTTGGCCTCTTATTAGTCAACATATAGCTCTCCTTTAAGATAAAGAAAACTGTTTACAGTTTTAACATTAACAATTTATGCAGCTTGTTTTTGGCTGTGATGTAGTCAAGCAGGCTCATCTATATAATGTTATTTATATATGATTAACTCTCAGCTGAGTAGATTAACAGCTGAGCCCACCTACCTTTTGTGGTTGATTATACTTGTTTGGTAAGAGGCCAGCCCCTTTGTTTAACTAAAAATAAATAGTCCTTAATACCCCTCACACAAGGTAGTAGGAGACAACTAACATCTACAGGTGCCCTAGTGCCTGGGGAACTCCTTCCTCACTGTGCTCTTAAGCTTTCCTTCTTAATCCTAAAGACTGTATAGCTGGATGATGCGAGTAATAGAAACAAAGAGGGCAGATTCTTGGGTTGGTTATATATAACCCTGGTGTTCTCGATCCCAGAAATTGTGAGCATTTTCTCCATTGTCTGTTATAGAGATTGCCCTAATTCCTTCCCTTTCTCACGTTTTTAAAGGGAGTAAAATATCCTTAATTGCCTCTCATTCCCTAAAAGATTATGTAAACATTGCTTTTCATAGCATCAGGCAATTCCTAATAGACCTCATATTGATGGGAAGAAGGTAATAGCACAATGTGGGATTCTTTTTACTCACCCAGAAAGACTATATGCAAGAATGTACCTGATCCAATATAATTGCCTAGGCTTGACCAGAAAGGAAATGAGACTGGGGGAACCCAAAATGAGGGAGAAAATAATGATTCAGGGACTAGAGGCCATGATAAGTCAGATCTTAGGGGCAGAATTAGTAATGCAACAAGAAAGCTGAAAGGTTTTGTGGTTGTAGTTAGAAAGTGGGCTGGGGTTTAGTTTAGTTGGCAGAGTACTGCTCTGCATTCTCTGAGGACCAGGTTCTATTTCCAGCACCACAACAATGGGAGAAGGATGAGGCAATCCACTCCTAAAGCAATCCCAAAGCAATCAGCCATCGAAAACCCTATGAGGGTCGCTATGAGTCAGACTCAACTTGACAGCGCCTAACTACAACAGTTGTAGACAGTTGTAGACAGTTGTAGACAACCGGTAGAAAGTAGAATATGAGAAGATTTCAAAAGTGGGAAAGTTTTGAATGGTCAGGTTTCACTTATGCCTAAGAGTGAGTTTGACAGAATCCTGTGGAAGTTGAATCAACTGGACTGAGAAACTACAGTGTAGGCTTCACATGATTGCACTGAGGAGAAAAATAGACATGATAAAGATACAAGGAATTCAGTGAATGCAGTGTCAGAGAAGAGCAGTACTGGACAGTAGAGCTGACTTCACAGCAATCATGATTTTCACCAAGCTGGTGAGGAAATAATATGAGTCCTAGTTCCATCTCTTAGTTCCTCTGCTTGAGGCAAGATTAAACATATCTTGTCAAAAAGATAGAGGATACAGGAATCCCAAGAAAAGTTATGGCTTAATTAGAGCCTGAAACTAGAGGGAATATTCTGTAAATTCTTAAAATACTTAAAATATTGTTTTTGTAATAACTAATTTTGTATAGCCTGCAGCCATGCCGGTGGCATTTAATACCGTCAGATCTTGGAAGCTAAGCAGGATCAGGCCTGGTTAGTACTTGGATGGGAGACCACCTGGGAACACCAAGTACTGTAGGCTTGGGAGAAGGACCTGGCAACCCATTCCCAACAAACAATCTGGCATCGAGAACCCTATGAATAGCAAAGAAGTATTAACAATACTGTTTCTCTTGCTGTACCTAGGTTTGCTATGAGCTGGATACTGACTCAAGGGAGCCTAACAACAACAGTAACCCTTGGGAGAAGTGTTTGTTTCTAGATAAGGACAATTCTCAGAGCTTCCAGCTGCCAGCATTCCAAGAAGCTGGAGAAATGAAGGCTTCAGTCCTAGGCTGGACAGCCTCCCCCAGAAACCATACCTTGCATCCTTGCATCTGCGTATTTTGTTTATCAGTTCTTATCAGTGGAACACTGTGTTAGGACAAATTGCACATGAAGGTTTAGAAGATGAGTCATAGAATCCATCTCTGTATCTGGTCTAGCTGCCAGAAGCGACACTGTTCACTTCCCTCCTATGTTACACATTTTCTGTTCCTTTTCCCCTTAACCATTATCCATCTGTTTTTGTTCTAATCCTATTGGTCTATATTCTCCTTCTTGTGTTTATTATAACTTCATAAGTTCTTTTGCAATGACATGTCATTAACACCTCTTATGCTACAGAGCATGTTGATTTTCATTGTGCAAAAGGTAAGTCCAATTGACTGAATCTGATATTAGCAAGCCTTTAGTTGATGAGATTCATTCAAAACACCCAGCCATATATATCCCTGGGTGAATGGGTCATGGTAATATTTCTGCCATTAGATATTAATAAGTGCACTTCCTTTCTAGTGGTTTCAGACGTAAGATGCAACAATTTGTCTTTAAGTAGTGTGTTTCAGCCATCTCCAGAATATTGATTGTATCATTATTAATTTTACTTATATGACAGGTCCCTGAAACTTCTTAAAGGGTTGGTCTCCCACTCTCTGGACCTCAAGTGTTTTCCTAAAGCATTTATTCTATTAGCATCCATAGCTGATCCAATGTAGTGAGCCAGTGTGACAGCGTACAGAATACCCAGAGAGCCCAGCTACCCACAGACTGTTATAACAGAAACTGAGAGATATTGTCGTTTTTAACCAAGAATTTAAACATTACCATTTTCTATTGAACTGAATTTTCATTGTTTCTGTTTATATTGCTTTCTACATTCTTGGCTTCATACTGTGTAACTGAAGTAGTATTAGGATGCTACATCAAATACGCCACGTCTGGCAAAACAGCAGTTATTGAGCTACAGCCGACTTGAGTGTGGCTATTCTTCTGTCATCTTTAAGTTGATATCTGTTTCTTTAGTGGAAAAGATCTAGTGAATTAAGTGGAGAAATGATAGTGGACTAGTTTTCTTTCCCTCAAAGGTGGCAATATTTGTGCTGTTGCCTTAGGGTGCTATATTGTTTTTCATTTATGATTCTGTCTGGAAGCTGGAGATTTAGTGGGGAGATGGATCAAAGGCTTCCAATGGAACTTCTCTGTAGTTTTAATCCCAGGCAAAAATAGAAAAATTAATATGAGGGTTCTACCTACTATAAAATATGTACATTTCAAGTATATTTTCAGGCACTAGGGAAATGACAATTGAAACCAATAGACCTATGCTAAGCTGCACTGGGCCAGATGTATTTTTACCTTGCCTTCATGGGTTCCTCCTATAAAGAAAGGACAATAACATTTCAGAAACCTAATTGCCAATGCAAATTTAACACAGATATAATATTCTACAAATATTTGACATTAATTCTCATAATTAAAAAAAAGGCAAAGAGCCATACATAATTCAAGGGAAGGGTGAGTGAATATATTAGTCTATATTGCTATGTGGTACTGATGGTTTTCTCCTGAGGACCTAATCTTTTCCTCAATCAATGACTTTAGAGTCTAAAAACTTGGCAAGGAATCATGAATTTTGTTTTAATATTTGCCATAACTTCCTAATCACCATTTCTTTGTTTGTTTTTCAGTACTAAAGGATTGAACGAACTTAAGGCCCATTTTTTAGTTTTTGTTTCAAGACAGAATCTTGCTAAGTTACACAGGCTGCCTCTGAACAGCAGTCCTCCTCCCTCTACCTCCCATGTGGCTGAGATTAAAGGTGTTTGCCCTAGTATAGATGAGGGAATTTCTGAGTGGCAGCGGTTGTCACTATGGCACTAAGGTGCAAGAAAATATCTTGTGTTAACTTTTGTACCCTGTTCCTCAGTAGGTTGAATTGTGCTTCCTCCCATGTTCCCTGAGATTAGAGATGGGTTGGTGGAGGCATTTAGGGCTCTTCCTTATACATGTATTGAATCTGGTACTGCTCACTCGTTTGGAAACTGCCATCAACACAGCCAGCATATCCTAATGTATATTTTTCTTCCGTATTTATGATTATGTAACAATTTATATAATTTATATTTTTGCTTTATTGCCATTTTATCAGTGTGTTCTAAATGTCTAGAATAGTGACTGACATATCAAAGACAAGTAAAAAAATCAAATCTGACATATCTGAATGATGACCATTTAGCATCTAATAATCTCTTATGAGCAATGAAATAATAGCTTCCTAAATGATCTTCATACTACCAAGCTCTCTATTTTGATCCATCTTCTATTATATAAAAATCTGATTGTATTACTTCCATGCTTAAAAACAGCATCCACAAAAAAAAGCCACAAGTAATCTCAAAGGTAGAATTTAGAATTCTTTAATTTCACCCTTCTAGCTCTTGCTGTTATTTCCAAGATTCTTCATAAACTTTTCTTGCTGTCATCTTCTCAGGTACCTCCATCCTTTCATTTAGCCTATATACATCTTCTCAAACTTCTCATAGATTTTTCATCATAAAATGTTCATGCCATTGTTCAGAGAGACCCTTAATGTTTCAAATATATATATATATTTGCTGAGCTTCTAGACTAAGGTAGACTAGGGAGAAGGACCAGGTAGGCTACTCCTGAAACAATTAGTCATTAAAAACCCTACAAATAGCAGAGAAGCACTGTGAAATATAGTATCAGAGAATGAGTGCAAACCACCCCCAGGTTGGAAGGAATTCACAGACTGGGGAATATTTGTTTCTTCAAAGTAGAGTCCACTCTAAGGATGGAAATAGAGTAAAGCCACTGAGACCTCCATTTACTGATGTGGCATGACTCAAAATGAGAAGATACACAGTAGCTGCAACAATGGCTCAAACATGAAAAGCTTGTGTGCACAGCACAGTATTGGGTAGTGTTTTGTTCAGTTATACATGAGGTCACTATGAGTTGGACCCAAGATGACAGCATGTAACAACAACAACAATCTCTATGCTGAGCAAATAGTCCAAGAACCTTGACTTTGTGTAGAATAATTTGGCATCAAGATGGAAGAAGACTCATTAACAGCCTGTATTATGCAGAAGACACAGCTTTGTGTGCTGAAACTGAAGAGGATTTGAAACATTTACTGATAAAAATCACAGAACATAGCCTTCAGTATGAATTGTGCCTCAACATCATCAAAACAAAAGTCCTGACAAGTGAGTCAGTAAGCAAATTCTTGACAAATGGAGAAAAGTTTGAAGTTGTACAAGATTTTGCTTTACTTGGTTCTATAATCAACACCCACAGAAACAGCAGTCAAAAAATCAAAAGATACATTGCATCTGGAAAAACTGTTGCAAAAGATCTCTTTAAAGTGTGGAAAAACAAATTTGTCACATTGAAGATTAAAGTTCACCTGACTCATGCCATGATATTATCAGTTGTATTATATAGTTGTGAAAGCTGGATGTTACATAGGGAGACAGAATAATTGATGCTTTTAGTTATGGTGCTGGAGATGAATACTGGATATACCATGGACTGCAAAAAGAACCAACAGATCTGTTCTAGAAGAAGTGTTGCAACTGAATGCTCCTTGGAAGCAAGAATGGCTAGACAGTAATGTGTTTGGGACATGTAGTCGGGAGGGACCAATCCCTGAAGAAGGACATCAAGTTTGGGAAAGTGGTAGGTCAACAAAAAAAAGGAAAGCCCTCCACTACATGGATTGACACATTGGCTGAAACAACGGGCTTAAACATAAAAAGGATTGTGTGTCTCGCACAGTGTCGGGGAGTATTTTGTTCTGTTGTACACAGGGTTATTTTGAGTTGAACCGGACTAGATAGCACCCAGTTGCAGTATGAGAGGTTGAATCCAGGGCCTCATGCATGCTAGGCAAGTGCTGTACCACTAAGCTACACCCCTAATCCTCTTCCATTTTATGGTACTTGTTGGGTTGATCCTATGACTTCACACATACTTTACAAGTGCTTTCACATTGGGCTGCACCTCCAGTGTCTGTCTCTCTCTCTCTCCTCCTCTGTCTCTGTCTCTGTCTCCCTCTCTCTCTCTCTCTCTCTCTCTCTGTTTTCTTTTTGAGTCAGTATTTCATTAAGTTACATAGGCTCCCTCTGGCCTCAAAATCAAAATTTTCCTGTGTTAATCTTCCAAGTTGCTGAGATTACAAATCTGTACTCTGACACATGGATTAAGTTAAATATTTTTAAAAGCAAATTTTATCAATCTAAATAAGTTAAATGTCTTCTTACACTTATTACAAAGCAAAATGTAGGGGTTAAAAGTAGAGTAGCAAGCATCTAATAAATCATTATTCATATTTTCTTATTGATAGTGCATTTGATGGTATGACTAAAAAATGAACAAACATGTAGACAAAATAGTAAAACAATGAATGAATTACCTATTTGGGTAGCCTATGCTTTCATTTATTCTTTTTTCCAGATCCTCAAACTTAAGTTACCAAAAGGAAACAATAATATTTTATTATTCACCAGTTTATTATTTCTTATTTTACCTACTAAGCTTCGTTGGATTTTTGTTTTCATATAAGCATATACATTTGTAGAGTGTTGCTCTGTGCTCTCTGAGGCCCTGGGTTTGATCCACTGCACCACAAAAATGGGAGAAGGACTTTGTAGCCTACTCCCAAAACAATCAGCTATTGAATCCTTAGGGTCGATATGAGTTAGACCTCAATGGCACCTACCAAAAACAATAAGTAATGACTGTGAGAAACAATGAGTAAATTTTTTAATTGACCTCCAAAAATGATGTCTAATTATGATATACAGCATGATGTTCTGAAACATATAGACTAAATCAAGCTAATTAACATATGTATTATATCATCTACTTTATTATTTTCTTTGCTTGTGAGAACACTTAAAATGTGTCCTCTTACCAATTTTCAAGTGTATATATACTATCATTAACTATAGTCATTGTATGTAAAATTGATCTCTTGAACTTTTAACTGAGTGTTGAATTCTTTTACTAACATCTCTCCAATTCTCTCACCTCCCAACCTCTGATAACTAACATTCTTTCTATTCTCTGATTTTATGAGTAATGAACTAAATATTTTAGGAAAAATCTGTCTTATATTTTGTATTCTGTGAGATTTATGTCAGTAAAATTATAGTCAAGGAAGCCTATATGCCTTAATATAAAAACATGTTCAAACATGTTGCTGAACTATACTTAGAAACTGCACATGAATTATTTCTGATAAATTAAATATATACAATGGTTAGTACTCAGAAGTTGACATCTAAAAAGATTCTTAAAGTTAATGAATTTCTGTGATAGATCCTTTTATCTCCCTTTTAAGCAAACATATTTTCTATTGTCAGCTTTGCTGTTGTTGTTTGGTGCCATCAAGTCATGTCTGATGCATAGCAACCCTCAAAGGCTTTTCAATGGCTGCTTGTTTAGGGGTTACTTTGGGAGTGGATTGTCACATCCTTCTCCCATTTTTGCAGTGCTGGGAATTGAACTTGGGTCCTCAGAGAGTACACAGTGTGACACTCCCTTATTTGATCTAAACTCCAAAATAAACATTTAAGACTTGCAAATTTATTTCTATCAAGAAGGGCTTCAATGCAATTTACAACAATAGATTTGGGGCTCTTCACTAAGGAAGAGGGGACATTAGAGTATTTTGGGCAATCATTAAGCACACACTCAATTCATTTTCAAGTGTTTTCTGTTGGAAATTGTGTACCTCAGAAGATATACTATGTGTTTTCTTGTTTGGTTTTTAATCCCAAGTCTCTGTTTCTATATGTGAGTTTGAAAAATTCTACCAGATCAAATCCTCAAAATATTTCCCGGTCAAACTTTAAAACCAAGTTGAAGTTTTCACCTGAAATATGTTTTCCTATCCATCAAGTACTAGTTTGTCTGACCTATACAAAAGCACATTCAAATATATAAACCTGTAGGCATGATTGTTAGTTGTTAGTAGTGACTTTGGAACTTTGTTGTCTGCAAAATATTCATCCATCTCCACAGGACTCAGCTTGGCATCATCAGTACTGTTGACATAAAGCCAGATGCTTTCCTGAGAATTTGATCTTTGAAACAACACAAAATGAAGTCTTAATCCACCTGTTATTCGGAAGGATAAAACAAGCCTTCAGCACACATAGTAAATATTTAAGCATTATTTGTTACTCATAGGAAATTCTTTTAGCCAAGTTAAAATTACACACTCAACAGAAAACATAAATAAAGAGAAAAATATACTCTTTATACTCTCTCCCGTAGGACCAGTGGTCAGGATGGTGCAGTGACCATGATTTTTAAATGCATCAATTTTCAAGCTTTTCTCTTCATTAAATTGCAATACTATATTCATTGAGTCCCATGATGGACTACATGTTTATATTTACAGGGAAGGTATTTCAAATAAAAGAAGCATTTTATTGGTACTTGGTAATACCTGATTCTTAACATTTTTCCTTCAAAATGTTAAATAATCTGGTAATAGATTTGAAACATGGTGGGTAGGTGGGTGGGTGGGCAGAGACAGAAATATAAGAACCAAGGGGGAAGAGGTCTGGGTTCCAGGTCACATGTCTGAAAACCATTCTTTCCTTTATAATTACAGGTGTCTCATTTATAAAGAGGAGAATAAGAATATCTTCTGCATATTTCAAGTCATTATTAAATGCAAAAAAGTTAGACAATTTTAAAATTTGATGTGACTTCATGAATGAATGCAAAATACCACCATGAATTAAATTAGTATTCATGGATACATACTATATTCAAGCTGTCCGGACACCAAACTATTTTTAAAAATTCTATGATGGAAACTAATAAACAATGCAGGTGGCTAGGCAATGTAGATTTTACACAGTATATATGCTTTTAATCATCATCTCATTTAATTGTTACAACTGTCAAAGTTTATAAATTTCATAAGCTCCTAAACCTCAATTTCTCAAATGAAGGAATTTAGGTAGTTCTATCAGATTCTGCCAACAGCTGTAGCCCTGTGGCGTCCGATCCCATCAGATCTCAAAAGCTAAGCAAGGTCAGGCCTGCTTAGTACTTGGATGGGAGGCCACCTGGGAACACCAGGTGTAGTAAGCTTGGGAGACGGATCCGGCAACCTGATCCCAAATTTCAATCTGCCACTGAGAACCCTATGAATAGCAGAGAAGCACTGACAATAATGTTTCACCTGTTGTACATGATGGCACCTAACAACAACAACAACAACAACATCAGATTCTAAGATCAAAGACCTTATATCATTCAATATTCTTGCTCTTTCAACATATAATATCTACATAATAACATGGACAGTCAGATAACTTACACATCAAGGAAACAGAAACTTAGCATTGGAGACAACCCATGAATATATATAGTTTTAATACAAAGTAGTATGTATAATGAGTTCATGAAGGCTATGGAAAGCAAATTTGAAGCCAAAGTGAAATCATGCATAAGTACATGACAATATTTGTATTTATATGTGCATGTATATATAGATAGATAGATTTAATATTTAAATACTCGACTTCACTAATGGGCTATACATGATAACTAACAATGAAAATAATAGTACCTTAATAATTTTATAAGTAAAATCTAGCCCTGTAAATAATTATACTAAAAAAATAAGGTGAACGAGATTGTCCAGGCAAATTAGGATGCTCACCAAAAAGTAATTAGTCTATTTTTTTAAAGGAAAATAAAGCCTGAGTTCAATCCTCAGCAAACAAAAATATATTTTTACTCATTCTTAAATGAAATAATATATCCACAGGGAAATTGTACATTGAAAATCTATGAATTACTTCCATTATAAGGTTTGCTTTATGGAAATATTTTTTTTCAAAAAGATATGCCCAAATTACATGACAATATTCCATGGTGTGACAGTGCATGTCTGTAATCCCAACCCAACACATCGAGACCAGCCTGAGCAATACTGTAAATAGTATGGTAGCAATCACTTTCTGCACACTATCAATTAAAAAATGTGACAGTATATTTTCATGAATGTGGGTGGAACTTGAAATTATCATGTTAAGGGAAATTAGCCAGACTCAAAAACACAAAAATCACCATGTTTTATTTATTTATTTATTTTTGGTGGTTGTTCTCATATGCAAAATCTAGATTGAAAAAAAAACACATAAAAATGGAAGGTTGTCTATTTGGGATGAGGAAGGGAACCAGTGGGAAGAGAGAGAGGAAACAAGAGCAGGTAAAGGAAGGTGGATATGATCAAAGTATGTTATATAACATTGCATACATGTATGAAGTATGTAATAATGAAACCCATTATTTTTCACAACCATGACAATAGAATTATTTTAATTAAACAGTTATAAAATCCACTGGACTTCATCTTATTGTTGTTAGGTGCCATTGAATTGTATGTGACTCATAGAGACCCTCATAGGGTTTTCAATGGCTGGTTGTTTCAGGATTGCCTCAGGAGTGGATTGCCACATCCTTCTCCATTGGATTTCATCTTAGCAAACTAATAAACACTTCACTGATCAATTATGCCTAAAACTATCTCACCTCTTTCATTTTACTTCAGTGGCTTTTGTATTATTTAGAGTTCAATTTCAGATGTTGATGAAAGGCATTCATTCAAATAGTCCTCTCACTATACTGTCATCCACTACATTCATTAATACAAAATGGCCTTGATATCTCTGGAGTTTTGAGACTGAAAAACGAAGTGAATCTTTTCCTTCTCTTCTTCCTTCTTTCCTTCCTTCCTACCTTCTTTCCTTCCTTCATTCCTTCCTTTGTACCTTTCTTTTCCTCTTTCTTGCCTTCTGTGCTTTCTCCCTTCACCCTGTACAAGATGTTGCTTACCATAGAGCAAGTGTGTTGGCTTCAGTAATACAGCAGTCTTTTCAAGTCATATGATACAAATTTATCACTATAAAATTTTTTCTGAAAATGATAACTCTGATAAATCCTATGCCTTATTCCATGAGTTATTACTTGCCTAAATTGTATAATTTGTCTGTTGGAATTCTGTTGGAATTGTCCTGCTCTGAGAGTCAGAACTAGCCTGCTTTCATAAAAGTGGTATTGGTAAAAGTGGTATTTGAAAACAATGCCCAATACTAGTGGTTGAGGGGCAAACTAAGCTACAGTCTGTGATGTATACACAAGACCCAAATGCTGTAATTTTCATTTGTTTGAATCTGTTTCAATTTTTCACATTATTCAAATATTAATAGATATTTTTAAAAATGTGTTTCAAATATTTTAAGAATAATCACAGAAAAACTAAAACCAAAAATATGCTTAACATACAAAAGCATTTTGTTAAATGTTCTGGTGATCAAAAGAATCACATATTGCTAAGCACATTCCATTAAAAATCACTTTAGGCTTATAAAAAGTGATGTCTGTTAAAAAATTACATTAAAAGAATAGTAGAGAAATTTTGCTTGACTGGTAATTGAGCTCAGTGGTTATATGCTGATGTGTCTCAGTGGCCTAACTATGTTAGAAACTTAACCAAATGCTCCTTAAATCTTATATCAGTCAGTGGAATCAATTTTTCAGTCATTATACACACACACACACACACACACACACACACACACAGAGATGCGCGCGTGCGCACACACACACACACACACACACACACACACACAGAGATGCGCGCGTGCGCACACACACACACACACACACACACACGACTGTCCCAAGAAATTGAGCTAATGTTACTTTTCAACTATGTATAGTTTATTCATTCTGTTATAAATATAAAATACTAGATATTATTACTTTGACTGGGTAATTTCATTGAAAATGCAAAAAATTAACTTAGGAAAATGTTGCTCACATTTCTTAAAATTGCATTTCAGCTGTGAATGTGCATCTGGATGGACTGGACAAAACTGTAGTGAAGAAATAAATGAGTGTGACTCTAACCCATGCATGAATGGAGCTCTTTGCCATGAATCTACCACCCCTGGGCAATTTGTATGTCTGTGCCCACCCTTTTACACTGGACAATTTTGCCAGGAGCAATATAACCCCTGTGATCTACTCAATGAGCCTTGCATAAACAACTCCACATGCTTGATGTTGGCAGATGGAAGTCATTATTGTATATGTAGAGAAGGTAAGAGCTTATATATCTTTTATTATTTATTTACTTACTTGTTTATTGTCCCTATGAAATGAGAGCCTCTTATAGATGGGTGAGGAAAAAATCCTATCTATATTGGAAAAAGAGAGAGTGTTTGACTCTATATTCATACTGAAAAAGTGTGCCTTAAGATTTCACATAGCATTGGGAGTCGAAGTATAGTGGTGAAGCTTCATAGCTTTTTGCTTGTTTCATTCTTTCTTTTTTCCTTTCAGAGGTTATCTTTTCTTCTTTGGTGACAACTTCTTTTCCCTGAAGAATCTTTTACAATGTAGTGTACCCAAACATTTTGCTATAATGTTTCTTCTAGAGATATCTAGAAACACTACTTATTTCTGCTTATGTTGCTTAGCTGCTATCTTGTGACTCTGGTGGCTACTTCATCCCAAAAGAGAGATTGTATGTGAAAGGGAATGGGCGGTTAAAGGTTATTATTGGAACCCTGGCTGGGACTGTGACACAGATGTAGAGCATGCTCCTAGCATACATGAGGCCCATGGGTTCATGCCCAATACTGGAAAATATAAAGAGAAAAAAAAAAGAAAAAAAACTTTAGAACTTTCTTATGATATAGATGATTTATCTTAAGGATATCATAGAAAGTCTGTGACATTGTATCTTCTGAGGGTCTGGATGTAGAAACTGGAAAGCTATCAGTAATTGGCTTGGCAGAAATGACAAAAACTTTATATAGCATACAGAAAAACTGTTTTCACAAATAAAGCAAGGAAATCAAGATACTGAAAAAATATGAAGGTAATGTTTAATGCTCAGAAATCCTCAATATTTATAAAGCACATAATTAAAAGGAATAATTTTCCTTTGACAAAGACTGAGTGAAACGCTTTGAAAAAATCACTCAGTATCAATAGAAGAACCAGTTTATTGATAATTATTCGATTATACTTTATCCTATTCATATTCTCAGAATGCAAATATTAGGTAAATATTTATTAAAGGGGCAACAATATAAGTACTTATTTTAAGTAAAACTTCTTGTGCTTTCAGCACAGATAATTTCCTACCAAGTGAGCATGTTTTTCTCAAATCAATTTTTGATAATTTGCTGTTCATAATTGCATCAAATAAAATTATGTAACATAGTAAGATTTCTTTCCCATTGTTGAGCAAGGGGAAAGTAAGTTCAGAAACATCATGAAAGCACTTATCATATATCAAACTAGCAATAATACCCACCATTCTCTGGAGGATTTGCAAAGATGTCTGGAGGACAATTTAGATTTAACAATTGTCAATTTTAAAAGATCCTCCCTATTCCCTCTGGGATTTCATCATTCTCCTTAAAGGTTCCAGAGAAACTTGACAAAGTAAATCACCGAATGCTTTAGGTACAGTGCACATGAGTCACATGATGACCTTTTTTTCATTATAATTCAGCACAAAAAAATATTTGAAACACAAGTCGTGTTTAACAGTTTTGCAGCCATATATGTTGTTGTTACTAGGTGCCTTCAAGTCCTGTCTGACTCATAGAGACCCTCATAGGGCTTTCAATGGCTGATTGTTTCAGGATTGCCTTGGGAGTGGATTACCATGTCCTTCTCCCATACAGCCATATATAGGGGGTGCTAAAAGTGTACATACATTTTAAGAGATGTTATCTATGCATTACATTTTGAAGTTGAACTGAATTACAATGGTAACCACTTTGACCACCTCTTGTAATTACAGAAGTCAAATGTGACATAGTCATCTTTTGGTATTGGTATGTACTGTACTGAGTACTATGACTTTAATACTTAAAATGCATATACATTTTTGACACCCTCTATATATCTAAACATAGCTAGTCATGGAAAATTCTTTAAATCATATCTAAATACTGTCACAATTATTAAATTAATATTGCCTCTAGGAGGCCAGGCTCTGTAGTAGATCAAAATGAAACAATGTACCATTGCTTTAAAGAATTACCTCAGAAAATTATGTTTGACAGGAAAAATTCTAGAAGCTATGCTCTGGGTTTCCTGTATAGATGCTACTTAGAATTGATTCTACATCAAAGCCATTAAATATTTTTTTAGAGAAATATTTGCTCAAATTCCATTTTAACAATAAGTATCTAAATTTAAAAATACAAAGAAATCAACTACAACTACCTTCCACACATACAGGATCCAGAAGCTCTACTGAGCCTTGCTGTCAGTTGTTTTTCAATTGACTAGAACATGGCAGGTCATGAAAAAAGAAATTGAAAGCTTAAGGTCTGAGGGTTTAGCATGTGTTTCTGCATTTGTATTCATGATGTTAAATCAGTTGACAGAGTCTATTACTATTTATATATGAGTATATATAAAATTTCAGAGCCAGAGTAATAATGGGACTACATTCTAGACGATGACATTGAAAATGACATGCAAATTCACCCTTGAAGAACCAGCAAGTAGAATACTTTTGGATTTGTGTCAAATTGATTGTTCAACAGATAAACTTTTGGTTACTATGACTGAAAGTTATAGTGAATATAATCATTTTTGGTGCAATGTGTGTTAACATAAAATTGTTGGTATAACAAAACATCCAAACTACTGTGATCATGTTTTCAAAGTAAGAATAATGTTTGTATTTTCTAGTTAGAAATGAGATGAATTAATTTTCTTTTCATGCACATGGAATTTTTTCTAGTGGATAATAAATAAGGAAAGAAGCATGCAGTAGTAATAACTCAATACATACTTGTTTTATATGTAATCCTCTTGTGTTGGAAAAATTTCTGTGATTGAAAATATCATTGCTTTAATAAATTTGAAATAGTACAAAGAGAAGCAAATATAATTTCACTGGAGTTCTGGAAACATGGGGTTTACTTTTGATATCCCAATAGCATCGTTGTTGGTGGTAGGTGCCACTGAATCTGGTTTAAATCATAGCAACTGTCATAAAGTTTTCATTGACTGCTAGTTTTGGGATTGCTTTAGGAGTGGATTGTCACATCCTTCTCTTGTTTTAGAGGTGCTAGTGATCAAATTTGGGTCCTCAGAGAGTGCAGAGCAGCGCTCTACCTACTGAGCTAAACCCCAGCCCAATAGATTTAGTTATTTAATGTGAGATCAATTTATTCACCTCAAATTTATTTCATATTATGCAGAATTTCTTTTGCCTTTAGAAGCTACTCAGTGTATGCAGCACATACCCATATTGCAGGTGCATAGCATACCAGAAATCTAAAAATATGATTATTTATTGACTAACTCAACAAACATCTCTTGATTTCTTAGGATATGTCAAGTCTGAGATAGGTTCTAGAGAAATTAAGCATGGAAGAGGACTTCCCTCAAAGAATTTAAAGTTGAAGAGAGAGGCACACAAGTTGACTAACTATTAAAGTATCCTTCAATAACAGCTTTCACATTTATGTCAGAAATATGCACAAGGAAGGAGGATTTGTAGATACCCACACAGCTTTACTGTTTAGTATGTCAACCATGAGCTAGGTTCCTCCTAGAGTTTGAATGTGTTCTTCAAAATCTGTTTTGGAAATGTAGTCCCTAATACAAGGTTTGAGAGGTGGCATTTCCAGAAAGTGATTAGGTTAGGAAGGCTCTGTCCTGATGAATGGAGTAATGCTATTCTCCCACAAGCAATTACTGAGGACAGGATGAATTCAGCCCCTTTCTCTCTATCTCTGATTTTTGTTCCAGCTCTTTTCATTTGTACACACAAGTGTCTTTTGATTGCTTAGCTTCTATCATAGGCTAATTCAACAAGAAGACCTAACCAGATGCAGAACTTCACAGATTCTAGAACTAGAAGAAGAGTATCTCTATTCTTTATAAATTACCCAGTTTTAGATATTTTGTGTCATCGGCACAAAATAGCCTATGGTACTCAATATAATTTCTAAGGAGTTTTCTAGCAGATTGAACCTCAGTTGCCCACAATAACCTACTCATGAAACTACTCCCTCCCCTTTTTTATCCCCCATTTCCTTATAAAAATTGATGGCATCACCTCTCAAAACACTACTTATATGCAAATTTTTATCTCTTCTTCTTTTAGAAAAAAACACATTAAGGCACATTGTAAATCCCATCTCTCTGGCAACTGTAATTGATTCAAGTCTGAGCATATGACTAAAATATTGGCATTCAAAGTTCTTCCTTGGAATTGGTGCCAACAGAAGAGACTTTCCCTTTCTTAGAATTTTTTAGTTGGTGGAAAATTCACCCCTTCACATGCATACAATATGAATGAACTAGGAGATGTGTTGAGAAAAGGAGTAATCCTGGATGTTCCATTTTATTTTATTTTGTTTCACTTTATTTTATATTTTGTTAACCATGTGTTATTCCTCCTGCTATGCCACTAATAAATCCATTCTTTGCCTAAGTTAATGATTTGATTTATATTATATATAACCAAAATGGGCTGGGATTTAGCTCAGTGGGTAGAGCGCTGCACTGCAGTCTCTGAGGACCCGAGTTCAATTCCCTGCACCACAAAAATGGGAGAAGGGCCTGGCACTCCCAAGGCAGTCCCGAAGCACTCAGCCATTGAAAACCCTATGAGGGTCGCTATGAGTCGGATACCGACTAGACGGCACCTAACAACAATAACAACATAACCAAAATACTAATGAATAACACATACAGTGAATGGAAAGAGCAAAGTAGGAGAGATTGAATACACAGGATTCAAATTCAAGCTCATTGCAAAAAAAAAAAAAAATCCAAGGAAATTAGTGTTTTTTAACTAAAAAGAAATAAAAGCAATAACTTTTTAATACCTTTGAAAGTAATATTTAGTATTTTTAGTTTTACTTGTTTTGAAATGCATATATATTGGAACACATGCCTTGGTATACACTTATTTTTCCCTATTTACTTTTATTTCTAATTACTCCAACTGATCATCACTTCTAAAGCAAGAGTTGAAAAAATGTAGTCTGGAATGATAAAATCCTTCTTAAAATGCCTTTTTATGAAAACCTCTCTATTGCTAATGTATTTGGTTCCATAGCTGTGTAAAGTTAAAAGGGACTAGGCCTACCACTCAGTGGTAGAATACTTGCAAAATATGTGCAAGGCCCTGGGTTCAATCCCTACTACTGAAAAATAAAAAGACATACTTGTAATCTAGATTGGTATAGATCTTGAATTTTAGTAATGGCCTTATAAATCATTTTATGTGTTTGGAGGGAATGGAGAAGTGTTAAAATATTATTATTTATTAACCATTCACATTCATTTACGATAGCAATACACAGGTAGGACAGTGAAAGAAAAGGCTTGAGAGAACCCATCTGAAAATGCTTCACTGTGCAGGCAAAAATTTTATTATGCTTAACAAAGTATAGTCAAGCAAATGGCTTTGTATAGGGATAACAGGAAATGCATAGAATTAATACACCTTACTTTCTATTTTGGACACTCTATTAGCTGTAATTGCAAATGTTCAAAACAAATGTCCTTCTTACAAATGAATGTCAACTTGTAACACCAAGGACTATGCCATATGTAGTATGAGACTGAATACATGCATATTTTACTCATTCAAAATTTCTAAAACACAACCTTCCCCATAAAGTTTTGACTTATCTGGAGTGCAATCTATGTTTACCTTATTTTTTCTCCAAACATTCACTGCATTTCAGCAATCTCATTTCCTCCAGCCCATTGACATATGTTACTAGTTGGTAACAAAGCTCCATCTCAGAAATGTCAAACTTAATGAATAAGGCAGAAATCACAGAAAACAATGTTGTCCTGCAAGTTATATGCATTCTGGGGGCCTGGGTGTCCTGATTCATCAGCCTAGGTAGAATCATGGAGGAATCCTGGCACTTCTCAGCCATGCAGTAACCCTGAACCCCAGTGCCTAAAAAATAAGTAAACATCAAAAAAACCAAAAATGAACAAACAAAATTTCTAAGAAACATCATGGTGTCAAAACGCCCTGCTTCCCAGAAGAAATTAAATCATGCTGAAAGTAGGAATAAAATAAAATATTGAAAGACCTCAACATCCTTTGAAAATAAGAGGGCTTCATAGCTACGCTGATCTTTATAACATAAATGTAACAACCAGAAATGCTGACTGAAGAGTGCTGTAGTATAGGCCGGGTGCACGCCTGTAACCCCAGCGGCTTGCGAGGTGGAGACAGGAGGATCACAAGTTCAAGACCAGAGGCAGTCTGCGAAACTTACAGAGACCCTGTCTCAAAAAAAAAAAAAAAAAAGAGTACTGAAGTATGTTGGAATGATAACAAGTTCATCAACTAAAAGAGAAAAACCATATCCACTTGGAAAAAGCTCATTTTAATTTGTTTTAATGCTGAAGACACAATAGCTAGAAGATACAACAAAGATTAATGCTTTATAAGCATGTAACTTTAGACAGTAACTTAAAATCTCTGAGAACTGAGTAAGAAAAATGTAAGTCAAATTAACAATATTGCTTGTACTGGAAGCTACCTGATCTGTATTCTTATAAGTACTCCAGGCTTGTAAAAATTAGATTATTGTGGTATATCTTCATTCCACCTTTCAACTTACAAACTTTTTGTTTATATTGAAGTGAATTTTAGATATCATTTAGTTGCTTATGTTACTTTATTTAATTTGTCTCTGCCTTTTAGCGTGTTTTAAGTCATATTTAATGGAATTATTGATGTGTGTGGCTTTAAATGAACCACCTTGTTATTTGTTTCCTATTTGCTCTACATGTGTTTTATGTTTTCTTTTTTTGTTTTCTTTTGAATAAATAAATCTTAGCTTTCTGTATTATGTCATGCTAAAGAGGCAGAGATACATTTTACAAGATATCATACCAGTTTCTGTTACAAACTCCAATGGAAGGCAGGTTTGGAGTTTGCTCTGGTAGTAGACACCACAGACAATAACAATAACTGGTAGCATGCAATGTTGTGTAAAGGTAAGTAGGTCATGGAAACATGAATGAGGGAATATTGAAGAAAGTTTTCATTGACTGGTAAGTGTTGTTGAAGCTGAAATGTCAGGTTATAGAGACAGACCAACGAAACTGTCCTATATCATCCATAAACCAATATTGTAACTTTGAATGTGAAGAGGAAAAATGATAAAAGAGAAGAAGTAACATGATTAAAAAGAAGTATAGATACTAAGGGAGGAAGACTGCCATTCATGGGTAGCTGGACCATCCTCTCCTTCAGATGCTTTCATTTCTAGCCCCAGTCCAGGATTATATAAATAATTAATATAGTTTCCTTAAAATAGCACAAGAGGCCCTGGATTCCTTCCAATTCCTCATTCCATAGAAAGCTCACATACCCCAAGGGCCCTCTTGGTAATTAAACCCTGATTTTGTTCATATACCTGGTTTAGCACTAGCCAGCCCCAGGTTTGTCAGCTTGTCATGGTATGAGGGCTTGTGTGTTGCTGTGATGCTAAAAGCTATGCCACAAATATTTTAGATACCAGAAGAGCCACCCATAGTGGACATCTTTCAACTGAGCTTCCAGACTAAGACAGAGTAGGGAGAAAGACCCAGCACCCCACTCCCAAAATAATTAGCCATTGAAAACAGTATGAACATTAGAGAAGCGCTGTCAAATACAGTACCAGAAAATGAGCCCTTGAGGCTGGAAGGCATTCAAGAAAGAACTGAGGAAGAGTTGCCTTCTCAAAGTAGAGTTGACCTAAATGATGGGAATGGAGTAGAGCCCCCAAGCCCTCCTTATGCTGATGTGGCACAACTGAAAATGAGAATAAACACAGTGAATGCAGCAGTGGGCTCAAACATTAAAAGTTTTGTGCGTGGTACAGTATTGGGTAGTGTTTCACCTGTTGTACATAGGGTCACTATGAGTCAGACTGGATTTCAAGGCACCTAAAAACAACAGTGGTAGAAGTACCTGGAATCCTACTCTGAAAGAAACAATTAGCCTTTGAAAACCCTATGAATTGCAGAGAAACACTGACCATAGTGTTTCATCTGTTGTACATAGGGTCACTATGAGTCAGACAACTGCATGGCACATAACAACAACAACAACAACAAAAGGTAGAGTATCTCTGATTGACTTTCTGTTGCTCAAACTTAGTGTGCCTAACTCTATGTTGAGACTTTCATATTACTGCAATTACTTAGTCCTAGATTTACCAATGGAGAAGTGCCTGGCAATCCACTCCCAAGGCAATCCCGAAATAGTCAGCCATTGAAAACCCTATGAGGGTCGCTATGAGTAGGGGACCGACTCGACGGCACCTAACAACAACAACAACAACAACAACAAGCTTTACCATTAAAAAGGCATAGAAAGGAAAATCATCTTGTTTTACATTTAAAAACAGTAATTACAGAAAAAATATTAGCAAGAAAAATGATACTAAGTATATATTTTGTCATAGTTATAACCATGGAAATAATTGTTTGAGTTCTCATTATAAATACTAAAATATTTCATTATACTTTTAAAAGAGATATTGTGGTTTTTTTCTGATGCAACTGTATGGAGATTATTACAATTGTCTCTTCTTGGTGTGTGTAACTTTCTTGTTTTAAACTATAAATGGCATGCATTTAAAAGGATGACTGATTATGTAGCTATGAAACAAGATTATTTATTTGCATTGAATTACTTGGATATGAAAAACAATTAATGATTCACTACATCTGCTGTTTTGAATAAATTTGATCACTGGGCCTCAATATTACTTTAAGATTGGTCAACAAGTTAATTCATAGGCTTTCAGATCACTTCAGTTCTTCTCATCCAACCATTTAAATATCTTACCAAACAACAGTGACATTACCAACAACTATACATTCCCAGGAGATTAAATATCGTTTTCTTGTCTTGATTCCTCCATTTGACCCTGTTAATTTAGAAACTGGCCTAATTTCATTCATTCATTTTATGTTGAGAGATTTGTGAGTGGTTTGAGATGAGGTATTTTCTTTTGCTGTTTTTTTTTTAAACTCCATTATGAATATATTCTTTAAACTCTTTACCACTGATTCTGATTTTCACACTCTATGGTGAGAATTGCTTATCCATACCCATGTTCATCTCTCTTGCTAGGGTTTGAGGGGGAACACTGTGAAATTGAAATGAATGAGGGTCATTCCACTCCCTGTGAGAATTATGGCAACTTTGAAGATAAATTCAATAATTTCAGGTACGAAAATATATATTAAAAATCTAGAATTCTTTTGTGCATCTAGATATATGTATGTTTAAAACTTCAATTGACAGGCTTGGGAGGTAGAAGGAGGAGGATCTCAAGTTCAAGACCAGAGGCAGTCTGACTAACTTAGTGAGACCATGTCTCAAAAAAAAAAAAAAAAAAAAAAAAAAAAAAAAAAAAAAAAAAAAAAAAAAAAAAAAAAAAAAAAAAAAAAAAAAAAAAAAAAAAAGGGCTGGGGTGCAGCTCCGTGGTCCAGCACCTGCAAAGCATGGAAGTGTGAGGCCCTGGGTTCAATACACAGGACCGGAAAAAAAAAAAAAAAAACTTCAGTTGACAAACAGCATGTCAGACAATCGAATGCTGCAATTAGTTGAATCTTCTATTTTGTATGTTCACATTAACAAGGTTATTATATTTCTTATTAAAAGATGTGTTGCAGACCTGGGTTTTCCAGACCTCTACATGAAACTGAAGTTGAAAGTTCTAAACATTGCAAAAATAATAAGGCATGTGTGAATCTGGTAAAAAGGTTAGAAGCTATGTTTTATTAAATCAAATATATATATATATATATATATATATATATATATATATATATATAATTTAACAAAAAATGAAATGAGGAGAAACGTGCCCATTTTGTAACTTAGGAACCTGAACATTACTGACATCCTTGGGTTTGTCTCTATGTGAAACCCATTCCGCCCCACTAATTAATTACATCAAATATCCTGAGGTTATGTTTGCCACCTTTTCCTTTAATTTAGAGCATTACCTATTTGTATTTATCCCTGAATAAAATATTTAGTTTATATATTAAAATATGTGAAATAATATTATAGCCTTCTAAATATTCCTTTATAACAAAATGTTCAATACCTGTTAATTACATTCATGTTGCTCATTTTTAATGTTTAAATAACATTCCATTTCTATATGCCCAGATATATTATCATTGTGCTGGTAATAGGTAATTGGATTATTTACTTCTTTTGTTTTACATACAATGAATGCTATTAAGGTTTTCAGCTACTCCTCCAAATGCACAAGTACCAGCGTTACTCTACATCACATAGAAATAGAATTGTTAGATAACTGGATTGACATTTTCACATTCAATAAACCATGTATTTATTTGTTCCTTTTCACATTGAAAAATGGAATAATCATCCTCAGTAGTTGGTGTTATTAGCATTATAAAAATGTTTCATTTGGTCCTATATAGTGTGTCTGAAATTAAATCTCATTGTACTTTTTCTCATATTCCCAAAATGAAGTAGTGAAATTTTTCATACATTTATGAGATAGTTAATTTTACATTTATAAAAATGTTTAATAATGGCATTTGCCCATCAATGTTCTCTTCTTTGAAATTTGCAAGTATCTTCATATCATTAGTAATATTTTAGTCTTATGGACTACTGATTAAAATAGTTATTCTATTCCCTTTAATCCCTTTAAGTTTGGAGTACTAAACTTAACTTTAATATATTTAAATTCATTATTACTTTTGGGTGCTCAACGTGATGATGTAACACGACTAAAAATGAGGAGAAACAACTGTAAACATCCATTAATAATTGGAACATGGAATGTACATAGTATGAATCTAGGCAAATTAGAAATTGTTAAAAGAGAAATGGATCGCATAAACATTGACATTCTAGGCATCAGTGAGCTAAAATGGACCTGCATAGGCCATTTTGAGTCAGACAGTCATATGGTCTACTATGCTGGGAATGATAAACTAAAGAGAAATGGGGTTGCATTCATCATCAAAAAAGACATTTCAAGATCTGTCATGAAATACAATGTTGTCAGTGATAGAATAATATCCATATGCCTACAAGGAAGGCCAGTTAATATGACTATTATTCAAATTTATGCACC
>VMDO01007759.1:73485-89131 GCA_007922755.1 Pedetes capensis | reverse complement strand
CCCCCCCCCCCCCCCGACAATACACAACGCCGGACAGGTAAATCAAGGCCCTGGGGCTTCCCGAAAGCACAGGGCACAGTGCCCCAGGTGCCTCAGGGCCTGACTGAGCTTCCTTTTCCCCACTTGACCCAGACTCTGACCAGATGACACCCCACATCCTGTTCACGCCCTGCCACATGAGGAAGCTGAGTCCGGGGTCCCCCGTGGCCTGCCCAGCAAGCCCTGCCCCCGCTCCCTGCCCCAGCAGATAAAAGCGGCCTGGCCGGGCTCGGGCTCATAGCCAGCCGTGCGCGCCCTGCCCGCCATGTCCCGCCGCTGCTGCGCGTTGTTCGCCTGGGCGCTGCTCGCCCTCCTCGGCCTTGGGGCCTGCTGCGGGCCCATCGTGCCCCGCAAGGAGTGGAACGCCGCGGCGTCCAAGTGCTCGGAGCGCCTGACGCACCCCCTGCGCTACGTGGTGATCTCGCACACCGCGGGCAGCACCTGCAACAGCCCGAGCTCCTGCGCGCAGCAGGCCCGCAACGTGCAGAGCTACCACATGCGCACCAACGGCTGGTGCGACGTGGGCTACAAGTGAGTGCGGGGCGCGGCGGGGGGAGGCCGAGGGGCCGGGGCCCCTGCCCGGGGTCACCACGCTCTGCTGCTGGAAGAGGGCGCGGGCTTTGCCCACCGCACACGAGGGATCCCCCGCCCCTCCGTAGGGTAAACCCCCCCCCCCAAACGCAGGTGCCTGGCCAGCGGGAGGTAGCCAGGCCGACACGCGGGGAGCCCGGCCCCCCGGCCACGGAACCGGGCAGCAGTGCGTGGCTGAGACCCAGCGGGCCAGGTGCCGTCGGCCCGGCTGCCTCTTCTGCAAAGGCAGTGAGATCGCAGCTGCCTGCTGCACGCCGAGCCCCTCGCCCGCCGGCGAGCACGTCACGGGCTATTGCCCTGAGCACCTACTGTGTGCCGAGCGGGGCGCTGGACGGCCGGGGAGGGGCAAAGCGGGCCCCGGGGTGACTCTTAAGCTACTTGTTCGAAGACCGGCTGGGAGAAACTTGCGAGGAAGCAGATGGATCCCAACGGGGACAGGAACGCGGAAGTCGGGGGTGACCTCGGAGGCTGGAGCCAGACCCCTCCCCAACCCCACCCCCTTCTCCCTCCCCGCTGAGACGCAGCTTTGGAGGGAGGGCTGAAGCAGCTGGGGTGGGGGGCAGTGGATACGGGGGGGGGGACCCTACGTGGCCGAGCGGGCAGGCTACGTCGGAAAGACGGGCTGGCTGGACATAACCAGGGAGTGGGAAGGGGCCGGAGCCCCACGGGCCATGGTGAGGACTTTAGGATCCCCAGAAGTTCCGAGCGACGGCGGCCGACTCGGGTGTCACGGGCGCCCTCTGGCGGCGGTGGAGGGAACAGGCCGGGGCTGGCAAGGGGACACCTGGCCAGCTCCCTTTTCAGGGTCACAGGCTGGGGTCCTGCTGTACCCAAAGAGCCCACTTGAACCCCACGGCCTGCAGAAACCCCTGGGCAGTGCAGGTTCCCGGGCCCTGTCGGGGAGCCTCCCCAGGGCAAACCCCACTCCGAGCCGGGTCCAGAATCCAGGCCCGGGTCCCCAGCCCTTCCCACGCGAGCGTCTGTCACCCCGAGGCTCCAGCTGCAGGGTCCTGTTTCCCAGGCTCAAGCGCTCCCATCCTAAGTGTTCCCAGGGCGTTGGGGAGACCGAGGCGGGCGCCGCAGCCTCTGGTCTACAAGGCCTACAGGAAAATAGACTCGCGTCCGCCTGTCAAACTTCAGGGCTCCATGCCCAGTGCTCTGAATGCCCTTTCTTGGTCACATTCTCTGTTCCCTCACCTGCCGATAGGCACTTCACTGTCCCCTCCCTGCCACGGTGGTCGGACCTTACATGAGAGGCATCTGGGTGACAGCACCAGGGCCAGGTGCCCACTGTGGCCGGGACCTCCTGGCCACCCACAGTGCTGGTCTGTCCGCTCTTCTGAGAGGCAGACACTTTGAGTTGGTTTCCTAGGTGGCCGACCCAGGACTCAGATTTGGAAGTCCTGGTGTTCTGTCTCAGTGCTGTCCCTGAGAGCCCCAGGCTGAGTCCACATGCACTGCAGCTGCCCAGGGGGCTGACCTTCTAGCTCATTCCAAGGTGTCCGATCAGATGGGCTCAGTTAAGACACATTAAACGAGTGAATTTTGAGCATCTGCTGCCAGGTTTGGACAGGACAGAGGAGACAGAGGTGACCCCACCTCTTGAGGCCCTGCTCCTGTTACCTGATGGACCCCAAGGGCCCGAGGGAGGCTGGGGCAGGGGCAGAGTTCAGAGGAGCAGGGGTCTCTGAGGTCGTGGCCTTGTGTGGATCAACGGCTGAGTCTCTGTGCCTCAGCTTAGCCTGGGGAAGATAAACGTTCCTACCAGCTCAGAGGGCTTGTTGCGTGAGGATGTGGCAAAGTGAGTTCAAGAAACCCTCCAGGGAGGCAGGAGAGAGCAAGGAGCAAGACCACAGGGGTGTGAGTCCTGGAGAGCTGGGTGAAAACCTTCATCTTGCCCAACAGCTGTGTGACCTTGGGCAGGTAACACCACCTCTCTGATCCTATGTAATATAGGAGTGGTGGTGGCTCACAAAGGTTGTTATGCAGATGAGAAAAAGGTACATGCAGAGCGGTGCCTGGCCTGTGGCAGCACTTAATAAAGGGCCAGTCATTGTGATTGCTGTGTAGAACAGAGGAATGAGGAAGAGGATGTGGAGGAACCCAGTCACGCTATGGCAGGAACAGGGGTAGGGTGAGGTGGGGAGGAAAGCTGCCTCCCCCAGGAAGCCCTCCAGTATTCACCGCACTCATCAAGCCCGCAACCTTCTGCCCTAGCTTCCTGATTGGAGAAGATGGACTTGTATATGAGGGCCGTGGCTGGAACATCAAGGGCGCCCACACGGGTCCCACCTGGAACCCCATTTCCATTGGCATCACCTTCATGGGCAACTATATGGGTGAGTGACCGTCTGGGAGGCTGGCCTGGGGCTGGGGACAGCGCAGCAGAGTGTATGGAGGGTGGGAGGCTCTGCCACCCGCAAGCTGGTCAGGGACACTATGTCCTGAGTCTCATTTCCTCTGGATAATGGGGATCAGTTTTGATTTTTTTTTTTTTTTTTTTTGGCAGTACTGGAAGGTGGAACCCAGGGCCTCACACATGCTGGGCAGTGCTCTACCACTGAGCTGCACCCCAAGCCCTTTTTACATTTTTTATCTTAAGACAGAGTCTAAGTTGCACAGGCTGCCTCTGGCCTTGAACCTGCGATCCTCCTGCCTCAGCCTCCCGAGTTGCTGGAATTACAGGCAGGAGCCACCTTGCCTAGCTGAGGGTCCTTTTTGACCACGTGCTGGGAGTGAGGATTAGGTGGTCTACACAGGACCCTTAGCCCGGCCCATGGCACCCAGGAAGTGCTTGATGCATGATATTGGCGTGGGCAAGACACGGAGGTCTGGGGCCAGAGGAGGGACGGCAGAAGACAGTCACTCCAGCAGGCAGCTTGCTGAGGGCTTCCTCTGTGCGTCTACATAAAGGGACCACCTCACCCTCCCACAGTCCTCTGGGTAGATGGCATTGGCCTCTCCGCCCGCGGATGAGGAAACTGAGGCACAGAGCGGTTCAGACCAGCTCCGAGGGCACCATTTACCCACTAGCCCTCACCAGCTCTGGCCTTCGAGAAAGCTGTGGCCTAACTTCTGCATCTGTCCTGCAGAACGGGCGCCCCCACAGCGGGCCCTTCGCGCGGCCCAGACCCTGATGGCCTGCGGCGTCTCTCAGGGCTTCCTGAGACGCAACTATGAGATCAAGGGCCACCGGGACGTGCAGCAGACACTTTCTCCAGGAGACCAGCTCTACCAGATCATCCAGACCTGGCCTCACTACCGCGAGTGAGGCCCCGCTCTCCTGCTCACCGGCCCACGGCTCCCCACCACCGCCAGAGCCCCCGCCTCTCCACACCCTCCTCCAATAAAGATGCAACTCCATCTGTGTCCTCGCTCTTTCTGCCCTCCTGGGGGGTCCTAGGCAGCCCCTCTCCGCCTAGCACTGTCCTCGCTGGTGCTCGAAACCCAGAGGCCCCGACCCTGAACCAAGACCCCGGAGATCCCAGCTCGGAAGCAACGTCACAGCTCAGAACCCAGAGGTCTCAGGTCAGAGCCCAGGAGTCAGCACCATGCTGGCCTGGACAGCGAACAGGGTCCTCGGGCACGGCTTTGCCATCTCCTCCACAGACGCCCTGTGAAGTCTCCTGTGCGGTCTCCGCTTGGACTCCCTCAGCTCCCCCTGGCATTGCTTCAGTCCCCCACCTGCCTCCCAGGCCCGGGAATGCCCTAGTTCTCCCAGCTCCACCCCTACCCCCTTCAGTCATAAGCTAAGGGGTCCTGAGGACCAATGTGTTTATTTACAGAGTCCACACACTCTCCCTCCCAGCACGCACTGCCTGGGGAGAGGGCGGAGCCAGGGCCTCACATCTGAGACCCCAGGAGCCCCTGGCAGGTAGGCCCTCCCTGGCCCAACCCCCACACCGCACCCAATGGTCCCTGGGGTCAGGACCGCGTGTCCAGCTGGTTCATATACTCCTGCAAGGCCTTCAGGCGGGCGTCGATTTCCGCCATGTCAGCTGCCTGGTGGTCTGAGCTGTACTCTGTGGGAGCAGGTGTGGGTGTATGGGGGCTGTGAGGGGCCTGAGGCTGCACGGATCACCCCAGCAGGTTGTGGGGCTACTGGGAGGGCAGACATGGGGTCCCAGGCTCACCTTTGATGGGGACCCAGCCCCCAGAACTGGCCAGGTGTCTTTGGTGACTGCTGCATTCCCGAGGGGTGGACTTCTGGGGATGGCGGAGGCAGGAGAGGGGGTGAGGCACCCTCCCCCTATTCCTGCACTCCAAATCCCACTGGGAATTCTGAACCCGAAGACCTCAGGGGGAATCAGGGCTACAATACTGGGTGCTCGTTACAGCAAAAAGAAATTGCACATCAGCCAGGCGCAGTGGCGCATGCCCATCATGCCTGCAACTTGGGAGGCAGAAGCAGGAGGATTACAGGTTTGAGGCCAGAGGCAGCCTGCACAATTTAGCAAGACCTTGTCTCAAGAAAAAACTTTTTAAATGGGCTGGGGGTGCAGCCCAGTGGTAGAGGACTTGCAAGGTATGTGTGAGGCCCTGGGTTCAACCCCTAAGGTCCCACAAAAAAATTTAAAAAGTAGAAACATTGTGTCATTACAAGAGCCCCTGAGGGGAGCCCAGGGCCACCCTGAGTTACCCAGGCTGCATAGCACCTGCGCTCATCCAGGTGGGAGGAGGAGGAGCCAGGTGTGAAAGACTGGCGACTTAGGGCCAGAACCTTCAATAGCACCCTGTGCCCCCCTCAATCGGATGGTCCAGAAGCCTTGTTTCCAGAGGCATTTCAGAATCCCCTCTGCAACCTGATCTCGGGAGGGAATCACGGGAAAGAGGGACAGCTGGCCTCTGGTGGCTCAGTGCTCCCCAGTCCTCCTCTAGGGCCCGGGAGGACACTCACCGCAGTGGACCCACTCCACGGGGTGGGGCTGGGTGGCTTTCCACGGCCTGGACACCGATGGCTGAGGAAAAGGATAATCAAGGTCCAGCAAGGGCATCTTCGGGGCATCCCACCCCGGCCACCTCCGTGAAGTCTCAGACCCCTGCCTCCCTCACCCAATGTCCCTGCAAAAGGCTGTTTCCAGTCTCCCCCGACCCCCCGAGATGGTCCTTTCCCCGGCCAAACGTTACCCTCTGGAGCGTGACTTGGAGAGCTCCCCCTCGCTGCAGGAGCTGGCGGACGAGCAGCGACTGCGGAAACTGTCCACTAGGGGGAGGCCGAGGCGTGAGCCGCCCGTGCCCCGCGCCCCATGCCCGCCGCCCGCCGCCCCGCCTGCCCGCCAGGTACCCGAGGAGCTGCGGTGCCGAGAGCGGTTAGCGGCGTCCCCTCGGCCAGTCACAGCGGCGGGCGGCCGGGCCTGGCGAGTCCATGACACGGACGGGCCGTCCCCGCTGCCCCCGCTGCCCCGGCGATTCCGCTGCTGCTGCTGCCTGGACAGTGGGGAAGGAGACCCACGGGTCACGTGGCCTTCAGGGGGGTCAAGGGGGGACACAGACCAGAAGGGGTGGGGAGAAACGGGGGGGATCACGCGGGGACACAGCCCAGACGGAGGTAGAGGAAGAACAGGGCAAGCGACAGGAAAGGACACAGACGGGAGGCGGGTGGAGGGGCCGAGCCAGGGGGCGCGTGGCGCGGACGAGGGCGGGGCGGGGACCAGGCACTGACTTCACCCTGATCTCCCTCTGTTTCTTCTCCTTGGCTTTCACGAAGGCCGTGGGGTCGAAGCGCGGCGCGCGCCCGCCTGCGAGTGTGAGTGGGGGCGTTGGGTCGCACGATCGGCTGCCACCGCGCGGCTCCCCACCCCTCCCAGGTGAGCAGTGAACAGGGCGGGCACAGACCTGTGGGCGACGGGGAGGGTAGGCAGGGCCGACCGCGCCCCCGGACTCCGCGGCCGCTCTCCCTGGACGAGGAGCGCGTGGCGCCGCGGCCGCGAGACGTGGAGCGCTCCCTGGACGAGGTGCGGTCTTCCCGGGCCAGGTGCGGCAGCGCGGGCGGAGTCCGCCTCCTGGACCACAGCACCCGGTCAGGTCCCGCACGCTGCGCCCTTGGCCCGCCCCGGACGCCCTAACACGCCTCGCTCTTCCCTACACCCCACCGCCCTCCTCGCCAGACCCTTCTTCCAGGAGCCCCCAGAAACGCTTCCCATTTACCCGCCAAACACCCCAGTAAAGGCTGGGAGACACCAACCGGACCCACCCGCGGGGCGGAGGCCCGGCGCTCAGGACCGAAAGCCCCGCCCTCTTCTGTCAAATCCCTAACCGGGCATCAAGCCCCGCCCACTCCTGCCAACCCCCGCCCAGCACTCCGAACCCTCCCAATGGCCCTCGCAGTCCACGAGGCTCCTCCTACCCTCCCCGCCCACCACAGGCTCCGCCCGCCCCTTCCGCAGGCCTTCACGCCCGCCCAGCTTCGCTCAGGCTCCGCCCCCGCCCCGCCCCGCCGGGCCGCGCTCCTCACCCCCTCTTGTACAGGGCCAGCTCGCTGTTCAGCGTCCTCAGCCTGACCCGCAGGTTCCGCTCCGACGCCTTCACCTCCTCGAGCTGCGGGGAAACGAGCGCTGGGCTCCAGACCCCGGCGGAGGTCCGCGCCCCGCAGGCCCCCACCCGCCGCCGCGCCGCTCACCTCCTTGGCCAGGCGGCGGCAGTCCTGGCCGCGGCGGCCGGACGCCCGGGGCGCTAGGCCGCGCTCCTGCCGCAGCTCCAGCTCCAGGCCGCGCACCAGCCTGCGCAGCGCCTCGGCCTCCTGGCGCGCCGCCCGCCCGGCCAGCGCCTCCTCTCGAGATCGGCCCAGCTGGGCCTCCAGGTCGCGCTTCTCCGACACCAGCCGGGACACCCTGCGGGGTCGGAGGCGAGAGAGGGCTGGAATGGGCGTGGTTCCAGCACCCCGCTCTCCCACGGGCTCCGTGCCCCATTCCCGCCAAGGGGGAACGGGGTCCCATCATTACCACCTGACCCCCAGGGAGGGAGTCAAGGTCCTGCGATCTCTCCCTCCAGGGACTTGGCCACATTGCCCTTCACCCCACGGGGAGGACAAGACCCAAGACCCCCCCCACACACACACACCCTGCCCTGCGGGAGGCTGGGGGGCACCACCGTGTGCATCCTGATTCTATAAAAGATTTAATCAATCTAGCCATCTCACCTGGGAGAAGGACCCAGCAACCCACTCCCAAAAAACAATCAGCCATTGCAAACCCTGTGAATAGCAAAGAAGCACTGACAATAGCGTTTCGCCTGTTGTAAGTCGGATCGCTATGAGTCGGACATCGACTCACAGCAAGAAGCCATCTCTCCACCCTGAAAGCCTGGCTGGCCCTGAGCTCCTGTTCCTTCCTCCAGGACCTTCCCCTCACCAGCGGGCTCTACTAACTGCACATCTCATCAGCTGGTCAACATGCTCAAACCTCTTCCTTGAAAATGACAAAAAAGTAAAAATAACCAAAGCGCCCATCAACAGAACTAGTTGACTTTCTGCGATTTTCCCATCAGTCAAGCACTACACGGCCTAAAAGGAATCAGGAAGACATCTAGAGCCTGTGGCCAGCTAAGTACCATGATACAACTTAAAACACTGCAGAACACTATGTTTAGCCAGTCCCTTTTATCAGAGAAAGGAATTATAAATTATATATATTCATGTTTTCAAAAAACATATAATAGGAGGCTAAATCAAATACTTCATGGGACAAGGTTACAGGGGAGGAAGGACAGAGTAGGGAACAAGGGTAGAAAATGGACTATGAAAATATTTTATATAGAGACAAGGGCTAGCTATGTTGCCCAGGCTGGCCTCCAATTCCTGGGCTCCAATGATCTTCCTGCCTCAGCCTCCAGAATAGCTGGGACTGTCACCAAACACAGGGAAAATTTTTTAATGAAAACTGGCTCAGACAGACATAACTATGTATCAAAGCTGGTGTGATACTGGAGAACAGCAAGAAGTGACAAAAGCGCATGACTTAGCAAGTGGGATGTGGCCTGAGGACAGAGAGAACTGCAAAGAAACCTTAAGTATAATTCACAACTCTCATTATTAGTAATGACATCAGTGTTACTTAGGACAAAGCAAATAAATAATTGTGTTACTATCTCTGGAAACTAAGCTTTTCAGCATGAGAAGATAGATTTATAAAATCAGGGACATTAGGTAAACATAGACATTAGTCTTCTCCTTGTAAAAGTGTATCTATTTCCTGTCTTTTTCCACTAAAAAGTCCTAAACACAATGTAAACCCAACGAGCACCCCAAATGAACAGATCATGGTCTCTAGACACCATTTCCAATTAAAAGAAATGCAAAGTTCTTGGAAAAATGATTTATACCAGTCTTGAGGCTAGAAACGCACCAAAAAAGTCTGAGATATCTCAAAACACCAGAAAGAAAGGAAGCCACCAAAGACTACTGGGGTCATTTCAAGAGGACATAGAAACCAACAGAAGGGTTCCTACAGGCCCAGACAGTATCCACATCAAAAGGAATTGCAATGAATAGACTATGTCGCATTTATGGTAGGCTGAATAATGCTCCTCCCCCAAAGATACCCATGTCCTTCTCCCTGAGGCCTGTAAGATTTTCATGTTTTATAGCAAAAAGGGGCTTTCCAGAGCTGATACATTAAGGATCTTGAGATGAGATGATCCTGAATTATCAGGGTAGATGATCATTCTTTTTCAGATGTTAGCTGTGTTTGGTGACAGTCCCAGCTATTCTGGAGGCTGAGGCAGGAAGATCACTCGAGCCCAGGAATTGGAAGCCAGCCTGGGCAACATAGCTAGCCCTTGTCTCTATATAAAATATTTTCATAGTTCAGAGTCAAAGCTGAAAAAGGGGGGTATATTCAGGAGGTCCAGTTGCTACCCTTGTTCCCTACTCTCAACTGCAAGTGTTCGCATAAGGAGCCTGTGAAGTTAGACAAAGAGAAGGCAATGTGACCACAGAAGCCACAGCCAAAGGGCATCAGCAGCCACCAGCTGCGAGAGGTAAGAAACCCTCCCACGAGTCCCCTGTTGATGTCTTCGTAGCAGCCCAATGAACGTGACGATGGACACGTGGTACCCAGAACTGGGAGGGAATATGCTTCCGTTGTTTTACGCCACCCATTTTGTGGGGCTTTGTCACAGCACCCATAGGAAACAATCATAAGATGGATGAAGTTGAAATCCACAGGTTCACAAGGACATTGAAAACAAAACTCACTGAGCTCCATGGAGGATGAGAGAGAACCAACTTACTGTTCTTAGAAATGTTAAATGAAAGAAAGAATTCAGCATTAATGATGCCTTTCCTATAGGAAATGTATCTCAAGAAAACCAAATACTTAATGAGGGAATATTTTTCTTTATTGAAAAATTCCAGCTAACAAAAGCAGAAATATAGAATTATAATTTACCCACCCCAAGTGAAACATCAACCCAGCCAATGATCACCAATACCTGTAAAACTATACACTGGTTTAGATGGTCTCACTTTGCTGAAGATTAAAATCAATTAGCAAGATGAAAAACATTCAAGTGACCAAATTTTAGCAAAACGTTGAACTTACCCTGAGTGTGGTGGCATACACCTGTACTGGGGAGGCTGAGGCAGGAAGACTGAAAGGTTGAGGCCAGCCTGGGCTACATAGTGCGACTCCATCTCAAAAAGCCAAAAAGAAAGAAGAAAGAGAAAGACAGAAAGAAAGAGGGAAAGAAAGAAGGAGAGAAAGAATGAAAAAAAGAAAGAGAAAGAGAGAAGGAAGGAAGGGAGGGAGGGACGGAAGGAAACGAAGAAAGGAGTGAGAGAAAGAAAGCAAGAAAAGAAGAAGACAAAGAGATCACCTATCACTACTTCCTCTATTACTTGCTAGAGGTCCCAGTCAGTGCAATAAGGCAAGAAAAACAAAAGGATTATAAAGTAATCGATGAAACAGATGGAAGGACTGGAGGCTGTGGGGAAGGCCTGTAATCCCAGTAACTCACAAGGCTAAGGCAGGAGGATCCCAAGTTCAAGTTCAGAGACAGCCTGTACATCGTAGTGACATTCTTGTCTCAAAACAAAAAACAAAATATAAGAAAGGGGCCAGCTGGGCGTGGTGGCGCACACCTGTAATGCCAGCGGTTTGGGAGGCGGAACCAGGGGGATCGCAAGTTCGAGACCAGAGGAAGTCTGCGTAACTTAGCGAGACCCTCTCTCAAAAAGCAAAAAAAAAAGGGCTGGGGGTGCAGCTCAGTGGTCCAGCACTTGCATAGCATGCAAGCGCAGGGCTCTGAGTTCAACCCCTAGTACCGCAAAAAAAAAAAAAAAAAAAAGAAAAGGGGCCAAGCGTGCAGCTCAGTGGTAGAGCACTTGCCTAGCATACACGGGGCTCTGGGATCAACCCCAAGTACTGAAAAAAATTTTGAAAAGGATCTATTAGATGCAAAGTCAACACATACATATCAATTATACAAATATTGATATGATCTATATTTAAAGAAACTATGAACCAAAGCCTTCAAGGATATGGGAAAAATCTAACAAAAAGTGGGACAGAACACGATTGAGTCATTAAATAAAACCCAAATAAACTCTGTTCACAGGCCGTAATACTTCCTATTTATAAAGATGCCAGCTGTCCCAAAATGGTTCTGTTAAAATTTATTATAAATTAGTCTACATAAAAAGCAAGAAGCTCTGTTCATCAAAAAATACTACTGAGTGGAAACACCAGCTACAGAGGGGGAGGTTGTTTCTGTAACACGTGAAATCAACAAAAGGTACATATCCAGACCATACAAAGAACTCCTAGATAGCATACGCCTGTAATCCCAATACTCAGGGGGCGGAGGCAGGAGAATCAAGAGTTTAGGCAGGAGAATCAAGCCACACATAGTGAGACCCTGTTGGAAGAAAGAAAAGGAAGAAGAGAAAGAAGAGAAAAAGAAAAGAAAGGAAGGAAAAGAAAACAGAAAAGAAAAGAAAACTCCTGGAAATCAGTAAGACGAAAAGGAATTTATAAGGGGAAATCCAAATGACTCTTAAACATACGATAAGTCACTCAAACCCACAGATCACCCAGGAAATGCAAATTAAAGCCACAAAGAGATGCCCCAAAGTTTCATGAGTACTTTGAACAGTTTGGGCTTGGGATTATTCAGTAGAGCCTAAAGGAGCACACACCTATGACAAGCGGCTCCACTCCTGGGAATCCACCCAAAACGCAGGAGTACACCCCAAGATGCATACCCAAAGTGGGAGGTGTGTGCATGCACATGTGTGCGTGTGATAACCCCAAGCTGGAAATGACCAATTCCCATTCAATATTCACATCAATCGAGGGGTGTACGGATTCAAAGAAAAAATACACACCCATGAACACAAACGAACTCCTACTATGCAAAACAACGAGGTGAATCTTCAAAAAGATGAGGCAAAATCATCCAGATGCAAAAACATAATTCGCGATGATCCCATTTATACACAGTGCAGAGAGACGTCATGACATTGTATTGTTTAGGGGGACACAGTGTGGGGGGTGGCAAAACTATACACAAGGTGAGTGAGCGAGGAACAGAGCGTTTGGGGGAGTTGCTTGAGGATGGAAGGGGTCTCTCCTGAGGAAAGACATCAGGAGCCTTTGGGGAAATGGCCACTTTTAATTTCTTAACCAGACTGGTTGCTACATGGGTGCAGGGGAGGGGCTGGCACATACTTCTCATTACTCCCTGTCATCTTAGCGCTTGGGAGGCTGAGGAAGGAGGATCCCAAGTTTGAGGCCAGCCTGGGCTACATAGCAAAACCTTGTCTCAAAAACCAAACCAAAACAAAAGACGGGGTCGGCACTCGCAATATCTCACCTCATCAGTCCCAACTCCCATAGCCTACACCTGAATCCCAATTGATGAAGCCTAGAGGCCGAACCACTGCTTCGCTGGGAGGGCAGAGGACAGAGGATGACATTAACAGCCATCACCACCACCACCTTGATAAAACTGGCAAAGTCTTGACCAGGAGACTACAGGATAATTACCTGCTTTTGTCCACAAATAAGTCATATGAAAGCGGGACTACAAATTATTATTATTATTATTAGCAGTACTTGGAGGTTGAACCCAGGGCCTCGGGCACACTTTGCAAGTGCTCTACCCTGAGCTGTACTCCAAACCCATTTTTTACTTTTTCTCTTGAGACAAAGTCTCGCTAAATTGTGCAGGCTGCCTCCGGACTCAAATCTTCGAACCTCCTGTCTCTGCCTCCCAAGTCCCTGGGATTATAGGCATATGCCACCATGCCCAGTAGGACACTACAAATTAAAAGAGATTTGAGAAACACATTAACAAGCTGTAGTGTACAGCCATATGTGGACACTAATTGAAACAGACCCATCCCAGAAAGACGTTTATGAGACAGAGCAGTGTGAACATGTTGTGTACTGGATAGCAGATGCGATTATGGAATGGTGGTTAATTGTGTTGGATGTGATAAAAAGCACTTGTGTTTTGTTGTTGTTGCTATTGTTTTTTCAGTGCTGGGGCTCGAACCCAGGGCCTTTGCACATGCGAGGCCTGTGCTCTACCACTGAGTCACACCCGCTGCCCTTGTCTTTCTTTGAGACAGGGTCTCCCTAGGTAGCTTGGGCTGGCATCAAACTTGCAACTCTCCTGCTTCAGCCTCCACTCTGGATTACAGGCACACGCCACCACACCTGGCACCTGTTTGGGATTTTTTTTTTTTTCTTTTGCATTTGTTTTTGTTTTTTAATGGCTTTATATGAGAGAAGGGGCTGGGATTTAGCTCAGTTGGTAGAGCACTGCGCTGCAGTCTCTGAGGTCTTGAGTTCAATTCCCAGCACCACAAAAATGGAAGAAGGGTCTGGCAGTCCACTCCCAAGGCAATCCCGAAACAGTCAGCCATTGAAAACCCTATGGAGGTCACTATGAGTTGGATACTGACTCGACGGCACACAACGACAACATATGAGAGAAGGACCTGGCAATCCACTCCTGAAACAGTCCGCCATTGGAAACTCTACAAACAGCAGAGAAGCATTGACCATAGTACAGGTCACAGCACAGTGTTGGAGAGTGTTTCGTTCTGTTGTACATAGGGTTGCTATGAGTTGGACCCAACTCAAGGGCACCTAGCAACAACAACGACCTTACATATTAAGGGTATATACTGAAGTATTTATGACCAAGAAATGATGTCTAGGGTTTGCTTCTCAGGGGAGAAGGGCGGGGGGAATCAAACAAGGTGGGAAAACACAGGTAACTGCTGAAGCTGGGGACAGCCACACGCACCTGTTCTACTGCCCAAGCAAGTGCATGTTTGGCGTTTTTCCTAATAACACACCCCATACCGATGGTCCCTGGCTCTCCAAGGAGCTTTCCATGCGGCCTGTGCCTGGTGACGTTTCCCTTCCTCTCCTCTTGCCTCCCAATTCCACAAGGCTCCAGCAAGACCTCTCTTTGCCAGTGCAGTTCCTTCCTTCTAGAATGTTCTCCCCTCCTGCTCCTGGCCAGAGGATTCCACCCGTCCCAGGAAGTCTGCCCACCAGATGTGCCTGGCTCTCTCATCTCTCCACACTTGTCCTTCCCAGTGTCCACCTTGACAGAGCTGGCATCTGTCTCCAGGCGGGGTGGCGCATGCCTGTAATCCCAGCACTCAGGAGCCCGGGGCAGGAGGATCAGGTGTGTGAGGTCAGCCTGGGCCGCACAGCAAATAGCGAGGCTTAGTTTCAAAAAAAAAAAAAAAGAAAAGAAAAGAAAGCTAGCATTTGTCAGTACGTCTGTCTGCCTCCTGGATCCCCATCCTCTGGTTTCTATCTGTCTGGTTAACGTGTAGAAACGTTGGCCCTGTGGCCGCATGATCCCACTTTATTATAAACTGGGTGATGCCGGGCTTCACATCGCGTCTCTGGGTGTCTGTCTCCTCACCTATGAGGAAGGAGGGTAACAGTAACTCCTGCGGGAGGCTGCGGTCCTAAGGCTCTAGGGGCAGCTTAGACAGCACCTGCCACAGAGTAAATGCTCAGTACACATCGACAGGTGCCAGGCAGTGAATGACCCCGATCCATTGGATGAATGGATGAGTCTAGAGGGTCGTCCCAAACCCCCACCCTCCAGCTTTGGAAGAGGAAGAAAAGAAGACACCACCAGGCTAGGCGTAGTCGCCAGTAATCCCAGTACCTGGGAGCCTGAGGCAGGAGGATCTGGAGTTCGAGGCAGGCTGGGCTACACAGTGAGGAGAAGGAGGAGGAAGAGGAGGAAGAGGAGGAAGGGGAGGAGTGAAGGGAAGAAGGAAAAGACAACGAAAAGACAACATCACACCTGGCTGTGGGTTCTCAAGTCCTGGCTTTCAGTTCTGTGGCTGGGTCTGAAGGGCAGAGGTCGCCACCTTGTGGCGAATCTGGGAAGCACACCCACCCCATCCACCTGGCACAGGGCAGACCCTGGGGAGGAACTGAGGGTCAAGCGCATCCAGCTCCCCACCAGAACCTCCCACTGTAGCCGTCCTCCACCTCTGCCCAGCTGTGCACAGCCAGGAGTCCTGCAGCCCCTCGAGCTGCTGCCCCTGGGAAGGGAGGGCTAGTGGTCCCTGGCAGCACTTGGCTCTCAGTCCCGGGCAAGCAAGTGCCAACAGCACAGCAGGGGCGAGGAGACACCAGCTGCCAGATCTAAGGTCAAGCCTGGCCACAGTCCTCACTTGTGTGACCTGGGGAAAGTTCCCTAGCTCCTCTGGGCTTTTGTGACATGGGGATGCAATGCATTTGTTAAGGATAACATGAATTCAACCATAAACCACTCCCTGGTACACACACGCTTAATAAACGTTGTTGTTGTTGTTGTTGTTGTTAGGTGCCGTGGAGTCGGTATCCGACTCATAGCGACCTTCTGTACAACAGGGGAAACACTATTGTCAGTGCTTCTCTGCTGTTCATAGGGTTTTCAATGGCAGATTGATTTTTGGGAGGGGGTTGCCAGGTCCTTCTCCCAAGCCTACAGCTTCTGGTGTTCCCAGGCGGTCTCCCATCCAGGTACTAACCAGGCCCGACCCTGCTTA
>VMDO01007759.1:9323-73385 GCA_007922755.1 Pedetes capensis | reverse complement strand
AATAAACATTAGCTGCTGCTATTCTTCTTCTTATTATTATTATTATTAAGAATATTACGTGTCCTCCCCAAAGTGGTAGCTGCAGGGTGCAGGCAGAGTCCCAATGCAGCTCACCACAAGTGTCATTAAATATGCCAGGAGCCTTCTCTTTCTTCCCTCACACCTTGTCCTCGCCACATTCCTGTGTCCTCCACAGTCCTCACCTAATCCGAGGACTTTGCACCTGCCGTTCCATCTGCCTAGAACACTCTCCCCCAGACCTTGGCCTGACCCACGCCAAGACCTATCAGGTCCGCATCTCAGCACCTTTTCCCCCGCTCAGCCCACTCGTTTCTGATGAGATACCCAGGTGCGTATGTGATGAACGTCCAGCCTGGCGGGAGGGGACAGCCCAACAGACGCCCCTGCGGAGCACAGCTCCACTGAGCCCAGTGGGGCCTCCCTGACAGCCTGCCCATGCTGGTGGCCTCACCCACAGTGCCCTCCATGACCAGGAAGGGCCAGGGCCCCCTCAGATCAGTGGGCCCCACCCACTCCAAGGCTTCACTGTCCCACACAGACCCGTGTCCCTCACCTGCCTGTGGGGGGTCAGGGGGGCCCAAGAGGGCGGGGTCATGGCTGCCCATCATGACGGCGTCCCCAGCCCCGCCCACCCCGGGGCTCAGATCAGGGAGGTCCAGAGGTGCCGCACCCCCCACCGCCAGACTCACTGCTCCCGGAGGTGCCAAATCTCAGCTTCGCGAGTGTCCCGAGTGTCCCGGCCGGCCGGGCCTCGAAGGCGGCCCAGCTCCTCCTTCAGCGAGCAGATGATGCCCTGCAGGACCACGGGGTCTGGCTTGCCCTGGTACGGGAGGGGCAGCGGGTAGTGAATCCTGGGGAGGGGGACAGGAACCGTGGCATCTCAGAGGCCCGGAACCCACCCGAGGGAAGCAGCAGGGTCTGAGAGCCAGTGGAGAACACCCGATCCCCAAACCTCACAGCCCAAAGGCCACTGCCAGCCATCCATGCCTGCCCGCAACCCCCCTGCGCCAGCTGGACGCCCCAAGGGTCTCTGATGCAGCAATTCTGAGACCCCAGTAACTGCCTTGTCACACACTGCTGGCACAGCAGACAAGGATCTCAACTAGTGTGGCCTGCAAGCAGCGAAACCTTCAAGTTCAACCCCAACCCAGCCTCCACAGAGGGAAGTTCTGGGTGGCCTGGCCGAGGTTGCCCCTTGGCTGGGGAAAAAGGAGGCACCTTCTTTAAATGCGCCACCAAAACTCTGGTCTCTCTGGGCAGTGCACAAATCGTCTGCCATTTAAATGCCCCACCAGGTGCAGTTCAGAGAGCACCAGTAATTTCCCACTAGAAAACCCATGTGCTGTGATCAAATGGGGCAGACGCTGTCCCCCCAGCCATTCGACAACCATCCCTAGCCCCCTCTTCCCTTGCTGCTGCCCACCAGAAAGGCCAGAACAGCAGATAGTCATTTCCTCCGCATCCTTTGCAAATGCCTATTGCTGGCCAAAAATGGGACATCTGTGGGGAGTCTCCAGGGAGCAATTCTAACTTCCTGATAAAACCAGCAGAGTCAATTAGCAAACACAGCCCTGTCCCTCTTCTTAATGCTTTGATACAGATGCAAAGGGTGGATGTCCAGCAGCTATTTTGTGGCCATGAAAAGACAAATACAAGGTCAAAAAGCCAATACGCCATGCAGGACAAGGTGATAAAAAAGGGAATGACAGGAGAAAGCGCCTGAGTCCCTAAGAGAAGGAACTATTGAATACCAGCCACCTACTTAAATATCTGGTTATGTGATAAACTACTGTTTGTGGAAAGCAAATGGTAATAGTTATTCTGCTACCTGTAGCCAAATGCCATACTAAAGGACATAAATCCCAATACCACAGGTTCCAAAGCCAAGGCTTCCATGACATCCCCATCACCCCGGGTACCAGGGGTTCCTGCCCCATCCCCGCCCACCCCCTCTGTGTGCCCACCTGTCAAACTCCACGGAGTAGATAAGGATCAGGTAGCGCTTGGAGTTCAGCTGGGCTGATCTGGGGGCTGAGCTGCCTGGGGGGCCCCCCAGCTTGCGGTTCCGCAGGGACTCCAGGTCTGTGTAGGTCAGGAGGTCCAGGGTGACGGACTCACTGCTCTGTTGGAGAGGAGGGGAGGCGCTACCAAAGGCCCACATGGCCACAGGGGGAACACACAGCCTGCACTCCAGGCCTGGCCTACTGGGACTTGGGGCTGCTGGGCTGCCCTTCACAGTGCCTGAAACGCTACAGATCCTCAGCAAACAAAGGGACTGAAAGGCAGGACTCACTGATGTGACTAAATTCCTATGGAATAGTGGTGAATCTTTTAAAGGCAGTTTGAAGAATATCTTGGAAAATATAACAACTACATTTAGAAAGAATATCTTGGAAAATATAACAACTACATTTAATTACATATCTGTCAATACACACACACACACAGAAATGAAGAAATGGCTGGAGTGACTTTCACCAAAATCTTAACACGAGTGTTAGGAGCAGGAGCTGGGGATATAGCTTGGGGGTAGAATGCTGGCCTAGTACACAGCAAGGCCCTGGGTTCAATCCATTGGCAAAGGAAAAAACGAAGAAAGAAAGAAAAAAAAAAAAAAAGGAAAAAGGAAAAAAATAGTAAAGTCTTAGAGGTAGAGTGTTTTTTACTCTCTTTACATTTCTCTGCTCTGAACATTCTTTCTTTTTTTTTTTTTTTTTTTGTGGTACTGGGGGTTGAACCCAGGGCCACGCGCTTGCATGCTCTGCAAGTGCTGAAACACTGAGCTGCACCCCCAGTCCATTTTTTTACTTTTTGAGACTTTTTTTTACTTTTGAGACTTTTTTTTTTACTTTTGAGGGTCTCACTAAGTTACGCAGACTGCCTCTGGCCTCGAACTTGCAATCCTCCTGCCTCCGCCTCCCGAGCTGCTGGGATTACAGGCGTGCGCAACCGCGCCGGCTCTGATCTGAACTTTCTACACGAGAATAACTATCACTGGACTCAGAATGAGCTGTTTACTTTGAGAACAAAGAGAAAGCCCTCTGCCTTTGATGTCAGAGGAGACAGAAGGTCCTGCATGGATCCCACAGCCATCTACGCCTGGGGATCTGGGAACAGAAGCTTCCCCCAGCCCTCAGCCCCAGCACCCACCTGGGTGAGGGCCGACTCCAGCATGTTACAGAAGATGTTAAACTGTTTGAAGTTCCCGGTCTTGTGAGTCAAGTCTTCGATGACTAGGTGGGAAGAGAAGTCCCCTCTGAGGTCTGATGACCACTTGCTCAGCTCAAGGGCAGCCCCTCCACGTCCTCCAGCCCTCCCCACCTCTGGGGCCTCTGGTTTGAGGAGTGGGGCCCACACCCCCTCTCCGGTCAGACAGAAAAGGCCATGGGCAGGGCTGGGGTTGGCCTCAGCTCCTGGGGAAAGCCGCTCCCAGCGGAGAGGAAGCAAGTCCACCCCAGGCAAGCCCACTCACAATTGGCATCGAACTCGCCCCGCCACTGGTCAGCTGTGAGTCGGTCCTCCACCTCCAGCTCCAGCACCTGCCCAGAAACTACCACCCGCACGGCATGCTCCACACCCCGGAAGACGTAGTCCACCTGCAGGCCAGCTGGCGGGTCCATGGCCAAGGTCCCTGGAGAGGGAGACAGACAGAGACCCAGAGGGCCAAGAGCCAGGCTCTTGAGCTGAAAGACCAGGAGGGACACAGCTGGGCCCATCAATCACCAGCTGGGAAAATAACCTCGCTGCTCTGAGCCTCAGTTTCCTCATCTGGAAAATGGGTATAAAAACAGCACCTACCTCACAGAGTCATTGTGAGGATTAAATTGGACTATATAGGTGGGTGAGATGGGGCACCTATAACCTCAGCACTCGGGAGGCTGAGGCAGGAGGATCATGAGGTCAAGGCCAGCGGGAGCTAGGTAGTGAGTTCGAGATCACCCTGGGCTACATAGTGAGACCTTGTCTCAAAAAATAAAAATTCATTAATTTATTAATTAATTTTTAAAATAAGTTAATTAGCCAGGCACTGTGGCTTGTGCCTGTAATCCCAGCGACTCAGGGGGCAGAAGCAGGAGGATCTCCAATTTGAGGCCAGAGGCAATCTGTGGAACTTAGCAAGACCCTGTTTCAAGATAAAAAAATGAAAAGTGGGCTGGAGGCACAGCTCCGTGGCGGAGCATTTGAAAAGTATGTGGGAGGCTCTGGGGACAACCACCAAGGGCCACAAAAAATGAAACAAAACATTTACAGAGGAAAATCAAGCTGGAAAAGAAGGACAGAAAGAACTGGAGTGGGCAGGTCACAGCAGGCCTCTCTGAGGTGACATTTGAGCAAAGAACTGAAGGAAGTGAGGGGCAAGCCGTGTGGCCTGATGGAGAAAATCCTCCCAATTCAGGGACCGGCTAATGCTATCTCTGACCTACCATACACTGAAAACATGGGTGCTGAATTAATCATTGATTTTATTAATTAGTGTATGTAAGCAAAAACATCTTCCCTTAGCCAACAGAGTTACTGCTCACATTAGCTGTACAAGAGGCTGGAAGAGAGGGCCAAGCCTCTGCTCTCCACCCAGGACGCCAAAGGTGGGTCAAAGGGGGCGGGGCAGCCTGCCCATGTTCCCAGCCAGTGCTGCGCATGCTTAACCTCTTCATAAGCTACAATTCCTAGCCATAAAGCGAAGGTCATCCTAGGTGCTGGAGATACAGTGAGAAACCAGATTATATCCACCAGCATACATCTAGGTCCCTTGCACACAGATGAGAGAACTGAGGCCCCAAGGCTCAACAAGAAAAAGGCCTCTGCCCTGGGCCCTACAGCTGCTCCAAAGACAGAGCCACCAACCCCCGACCGTGGGGACGCCTCTAGTGCTCGATGTCCGCTCCCCCCCCACACCTCTCATCCCCACACTTTCTCCAGGAAGTTCTTCTGAAGCCTGACATCACCAAACACTGTGAGACAGCAAAGGTGAGCCCTGAATCTCTAGGTTGGTGACTTTGAAATTTCTTAGATTCCCTGTAGAGGCTGGGGTTTAGCTCAGTTGATATAGCGTTGCTCTTCAGGCTGTGTGGTCCCGGGTTCGATCCCCAGCACCGTGAAAACGGGAGAGGGACGTGGCAATCGGAGGCAATCCCGAAACAATAACCCATTGAAAACGCTGTGAGGGCTGCTATGAGTCGGACATGACTTGAAGGCACCTAACAAGAGTCCCTGTGCCTTTGCGAATCTAACGAACCTTCTGAAGCCTTCCTTGATAAATGAATGGGCCCACAACTGTTTGCAAATGATTTCAAGGGCGCCCAGGATACCACCCCTTAGGCCTATCCACAGACTCCCCTTTCTCTGCCATAGCCTCCCCTTCCTGACAGGCACAGCTCTGCCTCTAGATCCGAGCTCTCAACTTGACTTGGGGGAAAGTTCCCAGTGCTTTTGGGGGAGGGGTCTGATGAAACTTAGGAGCCTCTTCCTCCATCAAACTCACACCCTAGCAACTGCACTTTCATTTTTCGGGGTTTCAAAAATCTGGATTAACAATATCGCTGCAAACAACTCACCGCCCATCTCCAGGCGGTTCTCAATTCCGGGTCTCCAACACACGCCAGGCAGCGCTGGCCCCGCCCCTCCGGGTGTCCTAGGCCCCGCCCACAAACCCAGACCACCAGGCATCGCACACCAATCAGCTGTTCCACCGCTCCGGTTACCAAGGCACTGGCGGCCTAAGGCGTCGGAGGCGGCCGCGCACACCTAGAGAGCCCGGCGGGAGCTTGCCATCCAGGCCAGGGGCCCGCGCCCCACCCCGCCGCCAGCCTGGCCCCGCCCACCCCCTCCCCGCCCGACTGCGTGCATCCCCCCGCACCCCGGACAGCAGCAGCCCCTTCCCGCTGCAGATCCCGCGCTCCCTCCGGCCGAGCCTCCCTCCCTGACCCAAGCCCCCCCAGCACCCCCTTGCTCCCCCTCCCTGCATCTTCCAGCCCTGACCTCTTGGACTGTGGTCCCCTGAAATCACCCCCGTCTCCATCCTGGGGGAGGGGAGCAGCACCCTCCCCCGTTCTCCTAGGGCTCCCCGCCCCCGTGATCCAGCCAGGGTTCTGCCCACCCCCCAGCCTGCATTCCGTCACCGTCACAGGCCACATGCACTCTGCCCTGGGGTGCAAAGCCTCCACCCGGCTTCCCTTCGGGGAGCCCTCTCGGAACCCGGGTTCCCCCCCCCCCCCCGGTTCCACCGGTTCTGGGATTCCACCAGTTCCACCGGGACGCCCCCACCGGTTCTGGGATTCCTAGGCACCGCGTCCTTCCCGCCTCCTCCCCACGCTGTCCTTTTCTACCTGTATCCTCCGTCCCCGTTCTGTGCCCAGCGACCCATCCTGATTGCTGGCTTCATTCCAGTCCCGAGTCTCCACGCTCCTCTTCGTCACCGCAGCCTCCGGACCCCGCACCTCAGCAGCGGTGCCTTTGAGGCCCCGCCCTCGTCAGCCCGAGACGTCACCAGCCCGACCACGCGCGCCTGTGGGCCTCCCAGCGCCCCACTGTGGCCCACGCACCTAACCCCAGGCGCGGGGCCCCTGACGTCAAGGCAGCGCTCACGCACACTCAAGTGCCGGCCTCCAGCTCTCTCCTTGTTTTTCACTAGGGGGACCCCCATCTCCTTTCCGCGCCTGGCTCCTCCTCTGTAGAGCTCACAGATCTCCTGGCCCTCACCCCAGAACCAGAGATGAGAACCCCCTCCAAAGATAAATCCACCTCCCACATCCGACACGGGCAAATCACCACCCCTGGGAGACCCCGTGACTGTCTGCCCACCCTCTGCAGTGTCCCCCACCACATACCCTACCTTAGGCATGGTCTAGCTTGGCTCTCAAATGCTACGCACCCCACATACACGCACACATGGCCCTGCCTGCATGACCCCTCTGCACCCCCATTCTGAGCTCACCTCCCACCACCTGGGTGAATTGGAGCTGGCTAGCCCTCCGCCTTCACCCCTGCACCCCCCCAGAATACACACCAAAGCCTTCCGTGGGCCCCCTGGAATACATAAAAGCAACAGAAGCTCTTTACAACACCCCACAACATTCAGGGTGCACCTCAGAGCCCCCCGACCCCCTAGCGTGTCCAGCCCTTCTTCTGCTGTCCTTCAAACATTTTTGCCTCAGATAAGGACCAATCTTGTGGTTCACCTTTAATTCTGCTCTCTAGCAGGTGTTGCAAGCGCTCCCCATCTTACAGAGGAAGAAACTGAGACCTGCCTAGGCTCCTGCAGCAAGGGACAGCACTGGCCCTACTGGTCTTTCAGCTGCCCTTCTCTGACCTCCCTTTCCTCCCAGAGCGCTTGCCTCCTCTCTCACTTAGCCCTAACTCAAGGGCGGCTCACCCCTTAGGCATGGCTCAGGCTGTGGGCTGGGGACTCCCGGGTTCAGCTCCCAGCTCCACGCCTCACCCAGTGAGACTTTGGGCAAGGCACTTGTCATCTCTGAGCCTTTCTCCATTGACAGAGTGGAGACACTGAAGTTCAAACCTCACAGGATTGTTGTGGGGACTGAGTTGCACAGTGGATATAAGGGGCTTCCCACAGTGCCTGGCACTTCCTGTTAGCCACCCCTGTGATCTGCTGGTAAACTGACAGACCAGGAGCCCCCGAGGGTGGAGCCATCTTGATCACTCATGCCTGTATCTTCAGGACCCTGGCCAGGTACAGATCAGGGACTGCTTGTCAATCTAATGGGAGGTGCCAGGAAACAGGGTCCTAGGGGCTGGGGAGAAGCCAAGGCTTTCCCTAAGCTCACCGTGGGCTCCTCTCCAAGTCTCAGCTCTGACTCCCAGGCTGGGGCAGGAGTTATCCTGACCACGTGTCCCCAGAACTGCCCAGTAGGGGACCCACCACAGAGAAGCAGCTTCATGATCAGCCTGAGCCTGAGCTCTGAGCCAGCCTAATAGGGTTTCTGAGTGGGGGCCGCAGAGCACGAAAACGCAGGGTCCTAAGCCTGGCTCCCAGCCTGTGGGAGCAGAATTTCTGGCGGTGGCCCAGGAATCTGCATCCTCTACAAGCTTTCAGCCACTAAAGTGGAGACTTTCTTCTACCTTTGGGCACCACAGTCTACCCAGTTTATCACTGCATGTGACCCCACCACCAGACACAAGGCCCTCCCAGCTCAGCACCCCTGTTCCCTGAGGATGGAGGGCAACGATGGCATAGTAGAAGTAATAGCATTTACGTATCAATCACATCCTCTTCCATACAGAGCCAAACAGTCTAGCGGGCAGGTCTGAAAAGCCTGGTGCACATAAGTAATCTTATGCAGGTAGTGATGACTGTTATGGAGAAACATAAAGCCAGGGGAGAGTCAGGCAGTGACAGGAGCTATTCTGAGTGGGCAGTGAGGGCCTGTGAAGTCACCATCTGAACAGAGGTCTGGAGGGGAAAAGAGACCAGCCAGATGTCTAGGGGGACCCGACCCAGACAGAGGGGACAGCAGGGACAAAGGCTGGGAGGCAGCAATACATTTGCTATGTCCAAAGAACACTGAGAAGGCCAAGGTTGCTGCAGTGCAAGAACAAGGGGACCTGGGAAGAGGGGATTGAGGAAAGGGAGGAGGAAAGTGGTTTTCCTAGAGGCCTTGTGGGTGGGGTGAAGACTTTCACTGAGATGGGGGCCAGGAGAGGGTCAGCACAGAGGGGCAAGATGATCTGACATTTGCTTCTACGGAAATCCCCCAACAGTGGGGGTCAAGGGCAGAGGCAAGGAGCCTGGGAAGGCAACAGACTCGGTCAGAGCAGGAGATGGTGTGGACCAAGAGGTAGCAAGTGGGATAGTGAGAGCTGGTTGGATCCTGGATGTGTTTTAAAGGTAGGGAGAATGGGATTTACTGCCACCTAGCCTTCGTATGGGCTGGGATTTAGCTCAGTTGGTAGAGTATGCTCTGAGGTCCTGAGTTCGATTCCTAGCACCACAAAAATGGGAAGACGTGGCAGTCCACTCCAGAGGCAATCCTGAAACAATCAGCCACTGAAAACCCTCTGAGGGTTGCTCTGATTGATGGCACCTAACAACAGCAACAGACCACGTATGCCTGCAGCCATATCACTGTGGCCTTGGACCCTGTCAGATCTTGGAAGCAGGGTCAGGTCTGGATAGTACTTGGATGGGAGACCGCCTGGGAACACGAGGTGCTGTATTCTTGAGAGAAGGACCCGGCAACCCACTCCCAAAAAACAATCAGCTATTGAAAACCCTATGAATAGCAGATAAGAACTGACAATAGTGTTTCACCTGTTGTAAGGTCGCTACGAGTCGGACACCGACATGATGGCACCTAACAACAGACCATCTATGGGAGGAAAGGAAAAGGGAGGCATGATGGACAACCCCAAAGTGTTTGTCCTAAGCAGCCAGAGGGAAGCACTTGTCATCAAAAGGGCTTGGAGGCTGTAGGGAGAAACCACAAGTTTGTTTGGAGACAGCTTTAAGTCTGCATGTCAGCTGGATTTCCAAGTAAAGAAGAGGTCACCGCACACAGGAGCCTGGAGTTCAGGGCAGAAATAGGCGGTGGAAAGAGACACACAGCAGTTTTCCCTGGGTAGAAAGGGTGAAGCGACTAGCTGAGTGGCACAGAAAAAGAGATGAAGTCATTCCACCCATAACACAAAGAAGGCAGAGGATTAGTCACGTGCAAAGGCAGCATGATATTCAGTTGGCAGGGCCAGTGGGAAAGACAGGGCTCAAACTCAGGCAACAAGATGCCCCACTCCACTCCCTTTCTTTCCCAGCGTGGCCTAGAACTCCCGATCGTCCTGTCTCCACCTCGCAGGAGTGCTGGGATGACAGGCTTGCGCCCCCACACCTGGCCAGACCCCACGCTCTTCACCAGCGGGAGGGTTTAATAGAAAGTTTAAGAGTAAGATCAGGGATTGGGGTGTAGCTCAACGGCAGAGCGCTTGCCTAGCGTGAGTGAGGCTCTGAGTTCCATCCCAGTAGTGAATTCATGTCAAACACTTACTAGGTGCCTGTGCGTAGTAAGCACTTAAGTATAATCTGCCTTCACAGCTCATCACAGGACATCTTCATACCTCCAGAACTCGATCTCTCCCTGCTCACAGGCTCGCCACCCAAATCAAACTTTAGAACCCATCGCAGGGATGCCCGCCCTTCCCTTCTGCGCGATCATCAAACCTCCCATGAAATCGCAACGCTGTACTGCAAGTGATCTCCATATTCTACCAGCTGCATTAAAACTTCCCCAGTTAAAGACCCTCCTGCCAGACACCTGGCTTCGCACGCTAACCTCTGGCCACAACTCATTCAAGCGTTTACCCGGGTTAAAGGGCCCCCTCCCCTACCAATCCCCACGCTGCCAGGTCAGCTGCCCACCGCAGCCCACTCTCTCTCGAGGGCCCCTGCCCCCTGGGCCCGCCAACCCGGCCCGCGCACCCGCAGCTCCTGCCGCCTCTCACCTTCTCCGCGGACACTCCTCCTCGCGAGCGGTTCAACTGCCGGAGCTCCAGCCCCGCCCCAAGATCCGGCCTTCTCACTCCTGATTGGCCCTGGCTTGCCGGCAGCCCAGTTCCCATTAGTCAAAGAAGACATCCGTCACTGAGGAGGACCCGCCCTTCGAAGCTTACAATTGGCCAACTTGAAAGAGGCGTTCCTAAATTGATTTTTTTGAGACCCCACCCCCATCGTTTGTCTTCTGTCCAATCACTACTGGCTAGGAGTGCTGCCACTCATACAAAAGGGTTGGTCCTTGGAATAGGGCGGAGGGAGAATCCGGAAGTAGCCTTTTGACTCCGCCCACAATCGCGTGCGGCAGCGTAGGCCGCGCCTACGGGGAAGGGAGGGGCTGGAAGAGAAAGAGAGTGGAGTGCGCACGCGCACAAAAGGGTCTTGGCCGCAGGTCCAGAAGCTACGGGAATGTCCTCAGCCTAAAGACTGGTTATAATTTCTCATCGCTTCGTGCGTTAGAAGCCTACACTAAGGTCTTTGCCTGGCTTGGCTTATTTAAAGTTCATAACAAGCCGCCAAAATAACAATTATTATGATCTCTCTTTAGCCACTTAGGAAACAGGCTCAGGGAGCTGTAGCCTTTATCCCCAGCCATCCCTGTTTTTGAGCCAATGAGTCATCAACAGGTCGGATCCAGCTTATGAAATTGAGGGGGTGAGCTCTCTTTAAAACAAAACAAAATCACAGAAAATTGCATATAAACATGAAAATTGAGTTGGAATATGAAATAGCAAATCACATATATAAAAGCTGACAACTGAAAATTGCAGCATCTCAAACGATAACGTAATGTTTTTATTTACTATCTTACCTCTGAGAGGGGTTTCCTACTTTCTGTACTGCATACACATTTCATAACGTCCTTATCTATAAAGAGAAAAATAAATTATCTTGTCTCTACCTTAGTAGATGGAAACCAATTTCATCGTTGTTAGGTGCCATAGAGTTGGGTCTGATTCATAGTGCCCCTGTGTACAGAAGGAAACACTCCCCAACACTGCCAGGCACATCACCTCTTTTACATTTAAGCCCATTGTTGCAGGCACTGTATCAATCCATCTAGTTGAAGGTCTTCCCCTTTTTCATTGATCTGCCACTCTTCCAAACATGATGCCCTTCTCCAGGGATTGGTCCCTCCAGACAACATGTCCAAAATATGTAAGACACAGTCTAGCCATCCTTGCTTCCAAGGAGTACTCTGGTTTCACTTCTAGGACAGATCTGTTCTTTTGACAGTCCATGGTTTATTCAATATTCATCTCCAGCACCATAATTCGAAAGCATCAATTCTTCTCCTGTCTCCCTTGTTCAATGTCCAGCTTTCACAAGCATATGATGCAACTGAAAATACCATGGCATGAGTCAAGCACACCTTCATCTTCAAGGTGACATCTTTACCTTTCAATACTTTAAAGAGGTCTTTTGCAATAGCTTTTCCCAATGTGATGCTTCTCTTGATTTCTTGGCTTCTGCTTCTATGGTTGTTGATTATAGAACTACATAAAGCAAAAATCTTGGACAGCCTCAATCTTTTCTCCATTTAAGAAGTTACTTACCCAGTTCTAAGGGTTTTTGTTTTGTTGATGTTAAGGCTGGATCCATACTGAAGACTATGCTCTTTGATCTTCATCAGTAAATGTTTCAAATCCTCTTCAGTTTCGGCAAATAAAGTTGTGACCTCTGCATAACACAGGTTGTTAATGAGTCTTCCTCCAATCGTGATGCCACATTCTTCTTCATAAAGTCCAGCCACTCGGATTATTTGCTTAGCAGAGATTAAAGAGGTACGGTGAAAGAATACAGCCCTGACACATACCTTTCCTGACTTTAAACCAGGCTGTGTTTCCTTGTTCTATTTGAGCGACTGCCTCCTGGTCCACGTACAGATTCTTCATGAGTACGATTAAGTGCTCTTTTCATTAGAATTTATTAGAATTTAGAAGATGTTTCAGTTTTAGAAGTCCTATGGGTGATGTCACCGGAACTACAGTTTCAGTCCTGTGAGCTATATGTTTTGGAAAATTAGCTTCTTTTTGACTCAATTATTTCAATAGATTCTCTCTTCCTCTCTTCTCTCCCACCTCCTCTCCCACCATGAAGCCCTCTTAGACAAGGTCTCGCTATGTACCCCAAACTGGCATTGAACTTGATAGCCTCCTGCCTCAGCATCCCAATTCCTGGGGTTACAAGAGTGTGTCACCATATGTAGCACCACTTCCATTCTTTTTCTTTTTTTTTTTTTAATACTAGGGGTTGAACCGAGGGTCTCGCACTTGCATGCTCTGCAAGTGCTGGACCACTGAGCTGCACCCTCAGCCCATTTTTTCAGCTTTTAAGACAGGGTCTCGCTAAGTTACGCAGACTATCTCTGGTCTCAAACTTGCGATCCTCCTGCCTCTGCCTCCTGAGCCACTGGGATTACAAGCGTGCGCCACCGCATCCGGCTTACCACTTCCATTCTTGATTCACGTCCCTTACACGAGCGCTTCTTCAGTGGACCACTAACGGGCACATTCCTGTCCCAGTAGCCTGTGCCTTGCACAGAGCAAATTATTGGAGCCTTCCAGGAAGCCATTCCTGCACAAGGACAACCAGGGAGGTAGTTGAGGTGTACCCAGAAGTGTCTGTGAATCACACAAAAATATCCGTGCACCTTCCCTAGTCACTGGGATCACAGGCACACGCCGCCACGCCGGGCTTCATCCTGCACTTACTGAGTGTCAGCCATGTGCCAGAGGCTAGCACTAGAGGAGCCAGTTCTGAGCACACCAGCCAGTGCCGATGTTGCCGCCAACTGGCTGTGGAGCCCCCTTCCCTCTCTAGGTCTGAGTTTTCCCACCTGTAAATTGAGTTCTGCTACAAAGCGAACATTTAGGGCTTTTACGGGCCCAAGATAAAAAGTTCACAGAAGAGCCCAGTTAATAACGTGGGTTTTGCTGTTAGGGAAATATGGGCTAGGGATCCCAAGTCTCCCTGGGGCCAGCTGTGCGCCTTCCCAGAAGTCTTGCCTGTGCTGTGAACCTCACTTTCTTCATCTGTAAATGGAGTTCAATTCATTCATTCTTCCAGCATTTATTGAGAACCTCCTACATCCTAGGCATTTTTTGTGGTTGCCAGTGGTACTTCTTAGTGAGCAAACCGAAAATAAAAATCCATGTCCTAGGGAGATATGGTTGTTGGTAAGGGCCATCCAATAGGATCTGACTCATAACAACCCTGCGTACAACCAAACAAAACACTACCCGATGCTGTGCCATGCCCATAGTCTCTTTATGTTTGAGCTCATTGTTGCAGCCACTATGTTTCTTCTCATTTTGAGTCAAGACACATCAGCAAAAGGAAGTCCCAGGGGCTTTACTCCATTCCCATCATGAAGGTCAACTCTACTTTGAGGAGGTTACTCTTCCCCAGTCCTTTCTTGAATGTCTTTCAGCCTCGGGGGCGGGGCTCATTTTCCAGCACTATAATTGACAGTGCTTCTCTGCTATTCATAGAGTTTTCAATGAGTAATTGTTTTGGGAGTGGGCTGCCAGGTCCTCCCTAGTTTGTATTCGTCTGGAAGCTTGGCTGGAACCTGTCCACCATGTTATCTGGTATCTGAGATATCAGTGGCATAACTTTTGGAATCCCAGCAACACGCAGGCTCCCACAGCATAACAAGCTGACAGATGTGGGGGCCCTAATAAGAGGAAGACAAATAATTCTTATATTAAAAAAATAAATGGCAAGTAATAAGTGCTATAAAGAAAATAGAATAAAGAGGAAAGAATGGTCTGGGAGATTGTCTTGAAGAAGCTGATTTAAGACAGAGACCTAACGAGGGGGAATGAGCCAGCTTTGTGGGAACAGAGGAAGGACAGTTCAAGAAGAGGAAAGTGAGCCAGGTTTGGTGGCCCATGCCTGTCATCCCAGCCATTCAGAGGTAGAGGAAGGAGGATCACAAGTTGGAGGCCAGAGGCAGCGCACATAACTGAGCAAGACCCTGTCTCAAAATATTTACACATAAATACTCATACGTGTGTGTGTGTGTGTGCGCACGTGTGTGTGTTGATAGGGATTGAACCCAAGGCTTCAAGCATGTTAGGCCAGTGCTCTACCATGGAGCTATACTCGAGCCCTATATGAGAATGCTCATAGCAGTGTTATCCACAGTACCCAAAATATGTAAATAACCCAAATGCCCTTCAAGGCGCAAGTAAACAAAATATGGTGGACCCCTACAATGGAATACTATTCAGCTATAAAAAGGAATGGAATCCTGATACATGCTATAGCATAGTGAACCTTGAAAATATGATGCTAAGTAAAAGAAGCCAGACACAAAAGGCCACATAGACTGTGACTCCATTCACACAAAACTTCCAAAATAGTCAAGTCCATAGAAACAAAGGGGCTGGGGTTTAGCTCTGTTGGTAGAGTACTCTTCTGCATTCTCTAAGGCCCTGGGTTTGATCCCCAACACTGCAAAACTGAGAGAAGGACCTGGTAGCCCTCTCTTGAAGCAATCTGAAACAATCAGCTATTGAAAACCCTGTGAACAGCAAAGAAGCACTGACATAGTGCAGGGCATGGTACGGTGTCAGGGGGATGTTTTGTTCTGTTGTACATCAGGTTGCTATGACTCAGACCCAATTCAAAGGCACCTAACAACAACAACATAGAGACAGAAACTGGATGAGTGATGCCAGATGCTGTGGGGAGGAGCAAAGAGAGAGTTACTGTTTAATGGATATGGAATCTCTTTTGTGTGTGAGTAAAATGCTTTGGAACTAGATAGAGGGTATGATTGAACAACAATTTCTTTTTTCAGTGCTTGGGGGTTGAACCCAGAGCCTCGCACATACTTTGGAAGTGATCCACCACTGGGCTGCACCCCCAACCCCTTTTCCTTTTGAGACAAGATCTTGCTAAGTTGTGCAGGCTGCCTCTGGCTTCGAATTTATGATCTTCCTGCCTCTCTCTCCTGAGTCGCTGGGATTACAGGTATGTGACACCGTGCCTGGCTTGAAGAACAGTTTTAATGTGCTAACGCCACTGACCTGTACACTTTAAAATGGTTAATTTTATGTTATGGGGATTGCACCTCAATAAAATAGTTTAAAGCAAAAGATTAAAAAATAATTCGAATGAGAGGTGACGGTGGCTTTTAGGAGGGTGGCAGCCGTGGAGGTGGCAAGGAGTGGTTAGAATCTGCACGGATTCTCAAGGTACAGCTGACAGAATCTGCTGATGGGTCGGCTGTTGGGAGGGTGGGAACGAGAGGAGTCAAAAGGTGCTTGAAAGCTTTTGATGTGAGAAGCAGCTGCCAAGATGAAGGCTCCATGTAGTGGGCTGAGATCAATGGGAAGCGTTAGGGGGATGGAGATCAGGAGTTTGGCTTTGGATGTGCGGAGCTACGTGATAGATCTCCAGGTGGAAATACTGGGAGGAAAGGAGATTATATGAGCCTCAATTCTCAATGAGGTTCCGGACAGAGAGACAGAGAGACAGAGAGACAGAGAGACACAAAGAAAGAGAGAGAAAGGCGGAGGGAGGGAGAGAGAGAGAGAGAGAGAGAGAGAGAACAGATACCAGACAAACAGATAAGATGAATAAACCTGGGCACTATGGCTCACACCTGTAATCCCAGTGATTTGGGAGGCTGAGGCAGGAGGATCGGGAATTAGAGGCCAGTGGCAGCACGCACAACTTAGCGAAACCCTGTTTCAAAATTTCAAAAGGGGAACTGGGGGTGCAGCTTATTGACAGAGCACTAGCCTAGCATGAGCAAGGCCCTGAGTTCCACCCCCAGTACTGGCAAAAAACAAAACAAAAAAGGATGAGATGATTAAATAGATTAGCTGTATAGATGACTAGAGAGAGAAGACTAGATAGACGGAGTGATGGATGAATAGACAGGTTGGATAGGTTGATGGATGGATAGAGAGAAAGAAAGAAAGAAAGAGAGAGAGAGAGAGAGAGAGAGAAAGGTAGGTAGAAAGATAGGAAGATAGAAAGATAGAAAGATAGAATGATAGAAAGAGAAAGAAAGAAAGAAGGATTCGATAGATAGATAGATAGGAAGACAGACAGACAGACAGACAGATTTATTGATCAATCTGGGAGTCTATCACCGGCGGAGCAAGTGAAGAAAGGACAAAGGAGCACCAAGCATGGAGCCCCCAGACCTCCAACACTGAGATTCCAAGGATGGGGAAGAAAAAGAAGGAAACGTTCCCAAGGCCCAGCCACTGAGCGAGGAGGGAAATCATGAGGTCTGGGGTGTCCAGAAGCCAAGGACAAAATACAGCAGGGAGGAGGAAGTGACCCTCGGGAGATGGGAGTGCTCGGGTTCCTGGGACAGGTCCTTGGCCTATCAGAGGAAGCCACACGGAGGTCACTGCTTACCTCGGCCAGGGCTGATTTGGCCACGTGGCAGCAGAGCCCAGTTGACTGGAGTGGATCCCGGTGCTCCTGGCGAGGAGGGGGGTGACATTCCCAGACACCTGGCTCAGAGGGTTTTATTCTCAAAGGCAGCCGAACACCGCAGCAGGAGCTGGACGGGCGGCATGTAGGGATTCGAGGCTATCTCAAAGCCAACGAGAGCCATCAGAGGGGGAGCTGATGGTGCAGGAGAGATGAGGGGATTGGCTTTCCCCAGGCGGGCGATGGAGGAGAGAGCCGGCCCTGGGCCTTGGCTAGCAGTGTCCCCCAAGTCCGCAGGACACAAAGCGGTCCTTCACCACTGCAGGTGTGCAGGTGGCAGGTTTAGGGCCTGGGAAGTTCCAGTCCACGGACAGCTTCTTTTCTCTCTGGGAACCTGGAACAGAGGCCAGGGTGGGAGTGGAGAGGAGGAGGAGGTGGGCGGTACAGGTGTGAAATAGACGCGCAGAAGAGTGGGAGGGAGAACCAAACGCTAGAGCGGCCAGGCACCCCCCAGATGAGTGATGGCTGGTGAAATCTTAGGAGCCCAGCCCCCTGAGATGTGGGTTCTTCTCCAGCAATGGCCAGCAGGGGCAGATGAGCGTGGGTGTGGAGTCAGGTGAGATTTGTGCATCTCGCCGAGGAGTGTTTGATTGTGATCCCACATAAAAATATAGGAACGGGACAGGGGATCTGCAAGAAGCGAGGAGGAGGCCACTTTGATTATTAGAAGTGCTGGTAGCCAAGGATGGCCCATGCCTGTAATCCCAGCACTCGGGGGGCTGAGGCAGGAGGATCAGGACTTTAAGGTCAGTCAGAACTACATAGGAAGAACTTCGATCTGAGAAATGGAGGGGCTCTAGCGACCGTGGGTCTTATCCAGCCCTAGCCCTTTACAGACAGCAAACAGAGGCTCAGGACGGATCTCTTTTAGGTTTTCTGTGTATGTGTGTGTGTGTTACTGGGGGTTAAACCCAGAGCCTCATGCTTGCATGCTTTGCAAGTGCTAGACCACTGAGCTGCACCCCAGCCCACTTTTTTTTTTACTTTTGAGACAGGGTCTCACTAAATTACACAGACTGCCTCTGGTCTTGAACTTGAGATCCTCCTGCCTCTGCCTCCCGAGCTGCTGGGATTACAGGCGTGCGCCACCACACCTGGCTTCTTTTAGGTTTTATATACTGTAATATGATTTTGTAAAAATACAAGAAGCTCTCATTACTATGCTCGTAACATGTCCCAATATCTCAACCCATTATGATGTTTACAGAGGCAATAAGCGAACATCCCCAAGCCCCTGTGGGTGGACCCATCTGATTGTCGCAGCTAATTGTCACAACAGATAACCCCAGGCACTCTCTCTCTCAGTGAAGGGCAGCAAGCAGTGGGTAAGACTGTTGGCCTGGGTTTAAATCCCAGCTCTACTTCTTTTCTTTTGTTTTCAGACAGGGTCTCACTATGTAGCTCAGGCTGGCCTCCACCTCTCAATCCTCCTGCTCCAGCCTCCCGAGTGCTGGGCTCACAGGAGCGTGCCAACACACTCAGCCCAGCTCAGCTTCTCTGTAGAGCAGTTTTCTTGCAAATGGTCCCTCAGTGCTCCCGAGAGGAATAAGTGAGTTAATACATGTAAAGCGTTTGGCAAGGCGCCTGTCATGTTTCAGGCACGTGATAGACGGTGGCTGTTGTCATCATGGTGCAGCCTCAGGACAGCCTGGGTGGGAGGCACCATCATGATCCCTTTCCTACTGTGTAAGGGAGGAAAGTATGAAAGTGTTAGTATTCAAAGCCATACACACACACACACACACACACACACACACACACACACACATACACGCACGCACACACGCACACACACCTGTTAGTTTGTAGTAATTCTGGGTCGATATGAAGACTAAAGGGCTGGGATTTAGCTCAGTTGGTAGAGCACTGTGCTGCAGTCTCTGAGGTCCAGAGTTCCACTCCCAGCACCGCAAAAATAGGAGAAGGGCCTGGCAACCCACTCCCAAGGCAATGTCGAAACAGCCATTGAAAACCCTCTGAGGGTCACTATGAGTCGGATACCAACTCGACGGCACCTAACAACAACAACATGAAGACTAAAGAAATCCAGCAACGGACCAACATAACGAAGTACATAAAGCAGCCAGGCACAGTGGTGCACACCTTTAATCCCAGCCACTCTGGAGGCAGAGGCAGGAGGATCACGAGTTCAAGGACACAGGCAGCCCCTGTAACACAAAGAGACCCTGTGTCAAAACACAAAATACAAAATGGGCTAGAATATGGGACATTGGTTGAGAGCTTGCAAAAAGCACGTGTGAGGCCCTGGGTTCAACTCCCCAGTTACAAAAGAAAGAAAGAAAAAGAGAAAAAGAGAGAAAGAGGAAGGAAGGAAGGAAGGAAGGAAGGAAGGAAGGAAGGAAGGCAGGCAGGCAGGCAGGCAGGCAGGCAGGCAGGCAGGCAGACAGGCACGCTGAGGCAGGAAGATCATAAATTCAAGGTCAGAGATAGCCTGAGTAACTTAGTCAAAGGGCTAGGATTTAGCTCAGTTGGTAGAGTGCCACTCTGTAGTCTCTAAGGTCCCGGGTTCAATTCCCAGCACCGCAAAACATGGGAGAAGGATGTGGTAATCCACTCCTGAGGCCATCCCAAAAACAATCAGCCATGGAGAATCCTATGAGGGTCGCTATGAGCTGTACATAACTCGATGGCACACAACAACAACAATCTCAAAATTAAAAATAATTTATTAATTAATAGAAAATAAAAATTTAAAAATTGGCTGGGTGCAGCTCAGTGGTAGAGCACTTGCAAAATATGCATGAGGCCCTAGGTTCAACTCTTAAGCATTGCAAAAATAAGTGAGTAAATAAAAACATAAGTAAATAAGCCTATAAATCAGGGCTTAATGAGGATATTCACTGAAGGACAGTTTAGGTAATAAGACTGTTGTTGTTATTGTTGGTTGCTGTCAAGTTGGGTCTGACTCATAGCAACCCTCACAGGGTTTTCAATGGCTGATTGTTTCAGGATTGCTTTGTTAAAGACCCTGTCTCAAAAAAACTGGGGGGGAGAGGGGGCGGATTCTAGCTTGGAATGATCCTAGAAAAAGATACTGTTCTCCATGTTACAAACAGAGAAACTGAAGCCCAGAGACTTTAAGTAATTTGTCCCAGGACATTCAGGTGGTAAGCCGCAGGACTAGGACTTGAACGGGGCAGCTTCTCCAGGCGTCTAGAAGACTCACTGATCTTGAGCTAGAAATGAGCACAGCCGCACAGCGAGCTGCTCAAGTCACAAAGAAGTTAGTGACGTTTAGCTCGGGGAGGTTTTCTTGCAAATTTCACACACATGCAACAAAATAAGATAACAACACCGAAGTCTTAAGAATAGAAGAAAGATCAGAGGGCCAAGACTAAGCATACTGGAGTAGGTGGCTACGTGCGGGGCAGACGAAGGGAAGTAACTGCGGAAATTAAATTTCGCCAAAGGCGATCGCCTGGAATCAGCGCGAGTCCACGCGCTGGCGCGCGCTTCTCAGCGCACTCCCCAGAGCTGGAGACCCGCGAGGAGGGCGGGGCCTGGGCTGGGGGCGGGGCGCGGGGGAGGGCGGGGCAGCGGGGCGGGGCGGCTGGTGATGTAGCATCCTTGCGTCTTGGTTTCCCCATCCACACTGTTCATAAAGCCACACTCAGGAAAGATGCACAGAAGGCTCCTTCCTCCACGCACCCAAGGCAACCTATAGGGCAATGGACAGCCTACCAGAGAGACCCGCTCAGGACGCACGGTTCGCAACAGCCGAGGAATGGTCTCAGCCGAGGTGGGGATCTGCACGTGAATGTGTACAGAAAATATGGTACTTACACGCAATGGAATATCCAGTGATGAAAAAGAAAGAAAAGAGAAGACAGGAGAGGAGAGGAGAGGAGAGGAGAGGGAAAGGAAAGAAAAGAAAAGAAAAAGGCAACTGACCGTAGTGGCGCACACCTGTGTTCCCAGCACTCGGAAGGCTGAGGCAGGAGGATCGTGAGTTCAAGACCAGCCTAGGCTACCAAGAGAGACCCTGTCTGAGCCTGTCACCTGTAATCCCAGCGACCAGGGAGTCGGAGGCAGGAGGATGGCAAGTGCCAGCCCAGAGGCAGCCTGTGTAACTTAGATTCTGTCTCAAGATAAGAAATAGAATAGAAACTAGGGGTACAGTCCAGTGGTAAAACCCTTGCAAAAGCGTGTGTGGGGCCCTGGGTTCAACCCCTGAGAGGAAGAAAGAAAGAAAGAGAGAGAGAGAGAGAGAGAGAGAGAGAGAGAGAGAGGAAAAGAAAAGAAGGAATAAAGAAAGAGAAAAAAGAAAGAGAAAGAGAATGAAAAAGAGAGAAAATGAAAGAAACAGAAAGAAGAAAGGAGGAGGGAAGAAGCAAGGGAAGGAGCGAGGGAAGGAAGGAAAAAGAAAGAAGAAGAAAAAAGAAAGAAGAAAAGAATGAAACCTCATCATTTGAGTCAACATGGGTGGAACTGGAAAACGTTATAAGTAACATAAGCTAGACACACAGACACAGATACCACATGTTCTCACTGAGATGGGGAGGGTAAAAAAGTTGACTTCAAAGGACAGAGTAGACTCGTGATTTCTAGAGGCTAAGAGTGGGGAAATTAGGCTAAAGGGAGGTTGGACAATAGGTACTAAAATACAATTGGACAGGGGGAATAAGGTCTTGCTTTCTTCAACACAATAACCTATTATGTATTTTATGAAGAACTCGAAAACAGGAGGGCAAAGGCTTTAAGCCCAGAGAGTGGAAACACTAATTAACCTGATTTGATCATTGCATATTCTACACATGTATCCAGTTATCACACTGTACCCCATATACATAATTAGGTGTCAGTTGAAAAGAAGACACCAGGTGCTGTGCTGCACACCCAGTAGTCAGGAGGCTGAGGCAGGAGGATCAAGAGTTTGAGGCCAGCCTGGGCTACATATTGAATCCCTATCTCAAACTCCCCCCCCAGAGAGAGAGAGAGAGAGAGAGAGAGAAAGAGAGAGAGAGAGAGAGAGAGGAAGGGCTGGGGATGTAGCTCAGTAGTACAGCGCTTGCCTACCATTCATGAAGCCCTGAGGCTTTATCTCCAGAGCTGCAAAAAAGAAAAACAAAAAGAAGCCAGGCATGGTGAGGCACGTCTATAATCCCAGCCCTTGGGAGGCTGAAGCAGGAGGATCTACGTGTGTGCGAGGCCAGTGTACATAGCGAGACTCTGTCTCAAAAAGAAATAATAGGGCTGGGGGTACAGCTCAGTGGTACAGCACTTGCAAATCATGCAAGCATGAGGCCCTGGGTTCAATCCCCAGTACCACACCAAAAAAAGAAAAAAAGGAAAAGAAGAAGAAGGAGGAGGAGGAGGAGGAGAAGAAAAAGAAGAGGAAGAAGAAGAAAAAGAAGAAGAAGAAGAAGAAGAAGAAGAAGAAGAAGAAGAAGAAGAAGAAGAAGAAATAAATAAGAAGAATAAATAAATAAGCCAGGCATGGTGGCACATGCCTGTTATCCCAGTGATTCAAGAGGCTAAGGCAGGAGGATCGCAAGTTCGGGGCCAGAGGCAGCCTGTGCAATTTAGCTAGACCCTGTCCAACATAAAATGTACAAATAAGCTGGGGGGTGATGCTGCAGCTCAGTGGTACAGCGCTTGCAAAGCATGTATGAGACACTGAGGTCAATCCCTAGTGCCACCAAAGGTAAAATAACATAATAAATAAGTAAATAAAAAAACTTAGAAAAGTAGAGCCAACGTAGGTTTCTTCTCAATGTTTTTACAGAAACCTCGTTGCTATTTCTTTTGGATAGAGCACAGCCTACGATCTGGTTTCCATTTGAGAAGGTGAGTGATTCTGACTGCTGGTTGGAAAGGGTGGGCGAAGGTGAAGACAGATAATGGAGAAGGAGCCCCCTGTGAAAGTCCAGGTGGGGCCCCTGGGGGCCCCTGGGGGCCGCCGACAGAGGCAGGAAGAAGGGGTGAGGTCTGGAACCTTAGGCTGATGGATTGGCTGTGGGGGTGAGGCAAACGGGGGTGTCAAGGGCAACGGCAAGGTTTCTGGCCAGAGCAACTGAGGGAGCTTGGAATTTATCCCAGAAGCAGTAGGGAGTCATCGGAAGAGGTTGAGGCTGGGGTGGGGGTGGGGAGGCAGCCAGATGCCAGAATCACTGAGATGGCAGCCAGGGCCAGGAACACAGAGTTGAGAGACGAGAGGCTGGGGAGGATCCTAGGCTTCACTCAGTGCCCGCCTCCCTGTGGGCTTCAGGGCAGGATGAAACCCTCTCTGGACCTCCGCTTCCCCGCCTTACGAAGAGGCCCTGGGGAATAAAAGACCCCTGGAGACCCTCTGGAAGCCGAGGCATTTTTTGCTCCAAGTTTCTCCGATGAAACCTCCTCCTCTCCTGCTCCCCCACAGAGCCCACCATGGCACCCTTGGACAGAACCCACAAGTGGCCTGGTGCAGGAGTCTGGAGGTGGAAGACAGCGCCACGGAGTGTCTGTCAAACACACACACACACACACACACACACACACACACACACACACGATGCCAAGGGCCATCCACAGTCAGTCAGTCACACCCAGGCAACCCAGGAGCCCTGAGAGGTGGGTGCTGTTTTACCATCCCTATTTGTAAATGGGGCTGGGATTTAGCTCAGTTGGTAGAGCACCGCTCTGCAGTCTCTGAGGTCCCAGGTTCAATTCCCAGTACTGGAAAAATGGGAAAAGGACGAGGCAATCCGCTCCCAAGGCAATCCCAAGACAATCAGCCATTGAAAACCCTATGAGGGTCCCTATGAGTTGGACACAACTTGACAGCACCTAACAACAACAACAACAATTTGTAAATGGGGAAAGTGACGCTCTGAGGATATGAATGACATGGCCAAAGTCACAGGGGAGACCTGGGCCTCCGAGACATCTTCCCACTGCTGCTGCTCCCTATCACCCCGGCCCAGCTACCGACACTTCCCACCTGGATGGCACACGTCTACCGAGGCCTCTGACACTCTGATCTTCACATGCAGCTAGAAGGATCTTACACGAAAACCTAAGACAGATGTCAGGTGCCGTGACTCACACCTGTGATCCCAGCACTCAGGAGGCTGAGACAGGAGGATCATGAGTTTGAGGCCAGAGGCAGCCTGTGTTACTCAGCAAGACCCTGTCTCAAAATAAAAACTGAGCAGGGTGTGGTGGTGCACACCTGCAATGCCAGCGGCTCGGGAGGCGGAGGCCGGAGGATCGCAAGTTTGAGACCAGAGGCAGTCTGTGTAACTTAGCGAGACCCTGTCTCAAAAAGTAAAAAAAAAAAAAAAAAAAAAAAAAAAAAAAAAAAAGGGCTGGGGGCGGAGCAGTGGTCCAGCACTTGCAGAGCATGCAAGCGCAAGGCCCTGGGTTCAACCCCCAGTACCGCAATAAAGAAAGAAAGAAAGAAAGAAAGAAAGAAAGAAAGAAAGAAAGAAAGAGGGACGGGGAGGATGCAGCTCATTGGTAGGGCACTTGCAAAGTATATGTGAGGCCCTAGGGACAAGCCCTAAGTACAAAAAAAAAAAAAAAAAAAGCTGGGCATGGGGGCACATACCTGTGATCCCAGTGACTCTGGAGGCAAAGGCAAGAGGATCACAGGTTCAGGGCCAGAGGCAGCCTGTGCAACTTAGCAAGACCCTGTCTCAAGATAAAAAAATTTTTTAAATGGGCTAGGGGTGCACCTTGGTGGTAGAGCACTTGCAAAGTATGTGTGAGGCCCTGGGTTCAACGCCCAACTATCACAAAAAAGAAAAAAAAAACAAAAAAACTCTTCCAATGGCTTCCACTTAACTCAGAGTCAAATCCAAGACTTTGCAGTGATCCTCAAGGCCCTTCACATTCTGTCCTCCCCTCAACTCTCTGGCTTCATCCTTCCTCCATTGCCCCTCCTCCACTCACCTACAGCTTTCCTGGACTCCTTGCTTTTCCTCCAATGTATCATCCAGGTGTATTCCTGCCTCAGGGCCTTTGAACGTGCTGTTCCCTCTCTATAATGCTTTTCCTGAAGAGATCCACATGGCCCACTCCCTCCCCTCCTCCAGGTCTCTGCTCAGATCTTGCTTCATCACTGAGGATTTCTCTGTTCACCTGCAGCCACCCCTAACCCCATTCCCTAACTCTTCTCCCAACTTCCCTGAGGTATTTTTCTCCATGACTCTTACCATTACCTAGCATACTCTAAGTCTTACTTCTTTCCCATACTCACTGTCTGTCTCCCTAGCATGGGAGTTCATGAGGTCAGGAATTTGTGTTTAGTGTGTGCACTGCTCTGTCCCCAATGCTTTAGAAGGGTGCCCAGCACATAGTAGGCACTCTGTAAACATCTGCCAAGGGATTGAGTATCTGCCCGTCCGTCTTAATGCTCTGCACTGAGTTTTCTGTGCAATGCGCTAACTGCTTTTATGTTGGCTTCTGACCCCATCTTTCCATCTCCCCCGTCCCTGCTGGGGCTCCAGGCAAAGAAATCCCCTCCACCCTGGAGTCTGCGCTGGCTGCATCCCAGCCCCTGGTCTGACCCCTTCCCCCCCCCCCCATCACTTTTTTGATGCCTTGGGCCTCCCCTGCTTAAAATCCTGCCGGAATGAGTTGGGCGTGGTGGTGCACACCTGTAATCCCAGCCCTCAGGAGGTTGAGGCAGTAGGACGGAGAGAGTTCAAGGCCAGTCTGGGCTACATATAATGAGATCCAGAGCTAGATACTGAGACCCTTTCTCAAAAAAAAAAAAAAAAAAAAAAAATCCTCTAGTGACCTAGGATTCCAACTCTAAAGTCTACACCAGATGTTTTCATACTGTTGGTTCAAATTGGTTAGTGCCTTGTTTTGTTTGTTTGTTTGTTTTTGTGGTACTGGGTGGTTGAACCCAAGGCTTTGCACATGCTTTACAAGCACTCTACCAACGAGGCTCCACCCCAGCCCATGTTTTACTTTTTATTTTGAGACAGGGTCTCACTAAGTTCCTCAAGCTGCCTCTGGCCTCAAACTCACCATCCTCCTGTCTCCGCCTCCCAAGCACTGGGATGACAGGCGTGAGCCACAACATTCAGCCCTGTTAGTGCACTGTGAAGTCAACCAGCATTGTTGTTTTTTATTTTATGCCATATTTTTTATCAGCCATTGTTTCATTAGTGTACACCTTCCTGGGTTCCCTCATGACTTTTCCAGCATGTTTCATTACACGAGAAGAACGTGATCTGTTTGGGCACATAGTGTGCACAGAGAATAGACAGGCATAGTGGAAACACGGCTTCGTGAAACTTTCATTTCTGGTTTTTTTTTTTTTTTTTTTTTTTTTTCCCGGTACTGGAGGTTCAGCCCAGGACCTTGCGCTTACATGCTCTGCTCTGCAAGCGCTGGACCACTGAGCTGCACCCCCAACCCATCTTCTTACGTTTTTTTGAGACAGGGTCTCGCTAAGTTACACTGACTGCCTCTAGTCTCGAACTTGTGATCCTCCTGCATCTGCCTGCCGAGCAGCTGGGATGACAGGCGCGCGCCACCGTGCCCAGCTCCTCATTTCTGTTTTATGTGCATTGCGTCACGATGTAAATGTGTTTCTAACCCTGAGTCCAAACAGTTTGCAAAACTCTGCACCACCCCGCCCGTCTCCCCAAAATCCCATGGACTGAGTGGATGGATGATATTAATTGTTGTTGTTGTTAGGTGCTGTCGAGTCGGTATCCGACTCATAGCGACCCTCATAGGGTTTTCAATGGCTGAGTGCTTCGGGATTGCCTTGGGAGTGGATTGCCAGGCCCTTCTCCCATTTTTGTGGTGCGGGAATTGAACTCAGGACCTCAGAGACTGCAGCGCAGCGCTCTACCCACTGAGCCAAATCCCAGCCCGGATGATATTAATAGCAGCTCAGATTTATCTCTGGGCTGAGACCCACGCCAAGTGCTTCCTTGGACTCATGGAGTCTTTGTCTCACCCTGAGCATGGCTGTGATTCCCATTTGACAGATGGTGACACTGAGGCTCCGGCTGGCTGGAGACAACTCTCACCCTCGGTCACCATGGGGAGAAGGGAGCCTCAGCCAGCTTGCCTCCTGAGCCCATGCGTGTGACACTAGCCCACTTGCCTGCTGGCCTCAGTCCTCCTGAGCAGCTCCCCACCTATGTGGAGCACAGTGCACCAGCCTGTCCTCAAAGCCCCTGAGCTGCCTCCCGGATCATCCAACAATCCAGCCAACAGGATCCATGCAACCCCCACTTTGCAGGCTAAAACACTGAGGCCTTGTGTCCTAGAAAACAAAAGTCAGCAAGCATTTCCAAGAATCCCCCTATCGACCTTCTCTGAACTCCCTTCTTTGAGAAGCAAGAAGAACAGAGGGTTAAGAACATATCTTTGGCTGCCTGGGTTCAAATCCCGTCCTTCCAAACATTGTGGCTGCCAGACTTGGTGGCGCACATCTGTAATCCTAGCATGTGGGAAGTGGAGGAAGGAAGATCAAGTTCGAGACCAACCTGAGCTACAAAATGAGACTGCCTCCAAAAAAAAAAAAAAAAAGTCAAGGTATGACCTCAGGCAAGCTTCAGGGTCTTTTTCTGCAAAATGGGGATAATAACAGTAACTTACTCGTAATGCCACATTTAAGTCTTAAACAAATTAGAATACATGCAAAGTTCTTAGAACAGTGGCTGCCCTCTTCAGTGGGGAAATCCTTCCCAACAGCCTCGTTCAATTAAATACAGCTGGGAACGGAACAGTTAGACTTCGGTTGCAGAACTGCCTGGACTTTTAACCAATGAATCACAAAGCAGTCCTTCAATGGATATTTAAGTCAATAGCAATTTTTTTTTTTTTTGAGACAGGGTCTTGTTGTGCAGCCCAGACTGGCCTTGAACTCAAGATCCTCCAGCTAGCTTCAACCTCCCAAGTGCTGGGATCATAGGTGTGCACCACCTCACCTGACTCCGGCAACATTTACTAAATTAAGGAATGTGAGGCTCAGAGAGGGTAAGGACATGCCCGAGTCACACAGCATGTGCATGGAGAACCAGGATTCAAACTCAGGCTATTGTGTGTCTAAGTTTAGGCTGACCTGGGTCCCAATGAGTTCCTCCATACAGCGCTGACGGGGCAGGAGGAAAGAGTGTGGGGTAGGGGCTGGCAAGCTGCCCCTTTCCAGCTTGGTCTAGGTCTCTGGTGTCCTTGGCCTTGGTCCCTGCCCAGCCTAGCTGCTCCCCTGAAAGCTCTGGGGTGGGGGCTCTGGGATGGCACGGATGATGGCAGAGGGGGCTGCCTCTGATTGGGGCCCTGCAATCCCCCAGGATTTGGTGCTTGGAAAGCTGACGTTAGGTTGCTATGGTGATGGGTTTGGGGCGGTTGCCATGACAGCAGAACTAGCCTTGGTTTAAAAATATCTAGGAGGAGGTTTGTGTTTGTGTGTGCGTGTGAGTGCGGGTGCGTGACCGCCCGTGCTGGAGTGTGAGTCCACGCGGGAGTGCTCGGGAGGGCCGGGTGGAGCTGGCCCGGGCGTGCCAGGGGGGTCCGGGGACCTGAGCAGAGAACACAGCACTCCATGTGGCACTGAATGACCCATGAGGTCCAGTGGCTGTGTGTGCCAGACTCTGTGGGCCCTGTAGCCCAAAGTGTGGGATGCCCAATGGACATGCAAGGCATGAGAGGCCAGCTGTCTGTCCGTCCGTCTCATGTCGCTGGTGTGCGTCTTATGTAACAGGCTGTGCGTGTCTCGGGGCTTTGCTCACTATGTGTAACTTCCCAGGGGTGTGGGGGACCAAGGGTGCCACCGTGAGTCTGAATATGGGCACCTGGGCGGGACTTGGATGTTGGATGGGACGTTTCGGTATCAGGTGGGCATCTGTCCGTTTGTGTGTGAGAGCCCGGGCTGAAGTTGTAGGTCCACATGCCTGGACGTGCACTAAAGGTGTGTGAGACAGAGAGACAGAGACAGAGACAGAGGGAGAACAGCACATGCCAACTGTGTTGAGTCTCTGCACCTGTGCCTCTACAGCTGGCCCTGGGTGCACCCAGCTCCACGGACACCAGATAGGCACCTGTGCCACTGAGCTTCTGTGACTCGAAAGACCTAAGGTGTGGGTCCCAGCCTGACCTCAGTGTCTCCGCTCATCCCTCTCGCCTCTTCCCCATCTCCATGGCAACCAGCTCCCCGGCTCCCTCCAGGAAGATGGAGGGGGAGGATCCCGGCTGCACTGGACCACAATCCCCTCCCATCCCCCTTGGCTCCAGGGACAATGGGGGGGAGGGGACAGATGGGCGATCCGCCCCTTCCACCCCAGGCCATCTGCTTCCCCTCCTATCTTGGGGACCTGAGAGCACAGCAAGGGAGGGGCAGGTGGGGTGGAGTAGATCCCTGTGCCAGAGACCCCCCTCCGCTGCTACAATTACCCCGGCCCAGACCCCTTCTGAGCCTAATCTTGCCTCTGGCCAAACCAGAGAGGAAGGAACTCTGGGAGACCAGGAAGCCAGAAAGAAGCCAGTGCATGTGTCAGAGAATGCAGAATATTATCGATGACCCAGTCTGAGAAAGAAGCCCATGTGGGCTTTGAAATCAGCTGTGTTCTGTTCAAAGCCCAGTTTTCCCTCAGCCTACCCGGGCGCCCTTTGCTGATCCGCTCTGCGCCTCCCCAGGCTTTCACTTCATCATCTGAAAATCGGAATTTCCCGATGACCTGAATGTCAGTACAAAGGGCCAAGACTGTTCTGGTCACCGTAGGATCCCGGTGTCTGGGACGGTACCTGACACTTAGTGGGCGGGCCCTGGCGTGTGGATGGAAGCCCGGGTGCTATGCGTTTTACCTTGGTATTCATCACGTTCTAACTCGGCCCCACAGCAGCCCTGGGCCCATTCTTCACGGCATCGATGGAAGATCTGAAGGAGAACTCCTCTGCTGTAGGGGTGGGAAGACACCAAGAATAGCAATTCCTTTCTTTGACCAAGTGACATCAGGTCTCGGAGGCTCAGTTTCCTCCCTGTAAGATGAGGATAGCTGTAGCCCTGTGGAATCCGATCCTGTCAGATCTCGGAAGCTAAGCAGGGTTGGGCCTGGTTAGTCTTTGGATGGGAGACCACCTGGCAACACCAAGTGCTGTAGGCTTGGAAGACGGCCCTGGCAACCCACTCCCAAAAATCAATCTGCCCCTGAAAACCCTATGAACAGCAGAGAAGTACTGACAAGTGTTTCCCCTGTTGTACGTAGGGTCCCTATGAGTCAGACACCGACTCGACAGCACCTAACAACAACGAGATGGGGATAGTAGAAGCACCTCCAAATTGTGTGCTGGGGGACTCAACGCGGTGACGTCCGTGAACCAGCTCTGGCACATAGTAAGTGCTCAAGAAACGCTCACCCGAGGTGCGGTGCGGGGGGAAGGTGTGGAGGAGCCCAGGGGGCCTTATGACACCCCACGGGGGAGGCCGGGCCTTCACTCCAACGCCGGGGGCGTGGTCAACCCGGAGGACGCCGTCCCGGCTCCAAGGGAGGACCAATAGGGGGCGCCGGAGGGCGTGGCCCTGCCCGGCATGGGCGTGGCCTCGATCGAGTGGGCGGGGCCAGGCCTCGGTGGGAGCCTCGGGGAGAGAAGATGCTGGGGCCCACAGCCACCGCCAGCCCCGCCGCCGCCGCCACCGCCCGCGCCCGCCGCCCCCCGCGCCCCCACTAGCGGCCGCCTCCGCCGCCCGCCCCGGCCCCCCCCGCCCTGAGCAGGGCCTGGGGGGCTCGGCCGTAGGCGCCGGGGCGCGAAGAAGGGGGGCCCGTGCCCCCCCGAGGCGCGGCCGGTCCCCCGCCCCCGCGATCGCGCGCGAGACCCCACCCCGCGGCCCCCCGGGCCCCCGCCCCGCCCCTCCCCGCCCCCCACCATGAGGATGATGGCCGCCGGCGCGGTGCACGGCCTCTTCACGGCCTCCGCGGCCCCGCAGCCGCCGCCGCCCCCGCCGCCGCCGCCGCCGCAGCCCCAGCCTCCCCAGCAGCCGTCGCCGCCGCCGCAGCAGCCGCCGCCGCCGCCGCCGCAGCCGCCGCAGCAGCAGCAGCCGCCGCCCCAGGCGCCCCCGATGGAGCCCGAGGCCCCGGACTCGCGCAAGCGGCCCCTCGAGACGCCCCCCGAGGTGGTCTGCACCAAGCGCAGCAACACGGGAGGTGAGGGCGCCCCGGGCGGGGCCGGGGCCGCGCGCCCGGCAGGTGCAAAGGCGCTGGGGCGGGGAGGCCCCCGCGCCCGGGGCGGGGGCCGCGCCGGGCGCCGGGGAGGGGCCGGACCCCGGCCTCCCGTCGCCCAGGCCCGGGCCCGGGAGCTTTGTCTGCGACGAGAGGGGTTGGGGGGAGGGGGACGTGTCCTTGCGGGGGGGGGGGGGCGCAGAGAATGGGGACCGAGGGTCCCCCCGGGCGCGCGTCTGGGTGTCCTTGAGGGGTGTGCGATGTGACCCTGTTGGGGCTGGGGTGCTCCCCGGCGCGCGCGTCCTGCCGGGGGAGGGGAAGGAGTAGCGGCGGCCTGTGGACCCGGAGCTTCCCAGCCTCCCTCCCTGGGGATGTTCTGAGCGTTGTCCCCACCCCCCCAAAGGGAGGCAGGTGTGGGCCATGGGTGGGATGGCGCTTGGGGACCGGATGGGTCGGGTGACCCGGAGGACAGGGTGGGTGTGTAAAGCGGGGTGGGAGGGTGCTGGGCTAGGACAGGTGTGTTTGTGTCCCTGTGGGGCCTGTCAGGCCTACATGTGTGACATTAGCGACTGGATGTGACAGGCCAGAGGGTGTGTGTGTGTGTAACACACAGGGCTAAATGAGAGGGACCCGGCTCCATGTTTGAGCCCCTGGAGGGGCGGATGTGTGCCAGGGGAAGGTGTGTGCTGGTCACCCCGGAGGGGGCTGTGGCCGTGTGACACATGAGAGAGAGGGGGTGTTTGGCGTGCAGGGGTGTGTGGGGGACGTCAGATGGGCTTGGCCTGGGTGTGAGCCGTCAGAGACTGTGTGGATGGCGGGGGAAGGGTTCCCGTGTGTGTGCCACGGGCGTGCACGGGGCGGGGTGGGACCAGGAGAAGCTGGCGAGGGGCCGTGACAAGAGAAGGGTGTGGGTGTGACTCCAGAGAGGCTGCGGTTGGGGGTGACACCTGGGGGTGTGCGAGCGTGACATCAGAGGGGGTGTGTGTAATGGGGGAAGGTGGGTGCGCATCCAGGGGGAGCCTGGGGCCTGGGGTGCCCCCGGGAAGGGTATGTAAGCAGGGGAGGGGAGGACGGCCCCGAGTGGCAGGGAGTGCGCGCGTGGCACCCTGGCGGGGAAGCTGGGTGACACCCAGATGTGTGTATGTGTGTAACAAGGGGGGGTGGGTGTGAAACGCTGGGTGTGTGCGCCCCGTGATGTGGATGACTGTGTGTGTGGCCAGGCGGGGGTGTGCGCGCCTGTGTGCGAGGGGGCTGAGTGTTTGATGGCACAGAGGTGTGGGGATGAGACCCAGGGCCCTCTGTGTGTGTGACCCAGAGAAGCAAAGGCAAGCTAGGGACTCTAGGGCAGCCTCCAGGTCTGGGGACGAGGGGAGGAGGCTGGACCTGCCCCTGTCCTCAGAGCCCAGCCCTCCAGCTCCCTGGAAGGAGGGAGACCCCAGACCTCAGGAGCCCCTCCCCACGGTCACCTTGGCCCCAATCTCCACTTCCTCTGGCCTTGTCCTCCGGATGGACAGAGGGCACCCTTCCCTCTTTTCCCCGTGCAGTGGCAGGTGGGGTGGGGGCCTCCCCCCACCTCCCTCGGATGGACATAAGTCCCCTCTCTTCCTCTCACCCTGGGGTCCTTTCGCCTCTAGCCAGGTGGGACAGGAATCAGGGGCCCCCTGGATGCCCATGAGGTTGTCCAGCAGGAATTGGAGGAAAGGGAAGTTGGGGGAGGGGTGGGAGGGAATTTCCTGTCCGTCTTCCTGCACCCCCACCCAGAGCGCACGCATGAAAATGTCACCGCCGACTTCCTTTCCCTCCTTCCTGTCCCTCTGCTGTAGGCAGCCCTGGAAAGGCTCAGAGACCCAGGAAGACCCTCAGCCCAGCCTGGCTGGCCAGCTCCTCCCCCTAGTGGGGATGGGGGTTCCCACCGTGTCGTAAAGGGGCTGAGATGCTCTAGATCTGATGGCCCAGCAGCCCAACATAACGATGAATTGCTGGGACTGTTGCTAATCCCTGTCACCTCCACCTCCTTGGCACCTGCCACGAAGCCCCCGCTCTGAGACATGGGTGATTTTATCACGGCCCACCCGGGAGAATGATCTGAGCTGCTTTGTACAGATAAGGGAAACTGAGGCTCCATGAAATAAGAGCACTTATCTAAGGTCCCACAGCTCCTGCTATGGGGTGGCACCAGGATTATAGCCCACTCTCAGCTGCCTGGGTCTGGGACACATGGACATCACCACTGGGCTGCCCTGCCTCCCTCCACGGTGGCAAAACTAGGACCGGCCATTAGGGACCATCTCCTGCAGACTTTCTCCTGCCCCTTGTTGGGGTACCCTTGGGGAAACTGAGGCCAGGAGATGCAAAGGGACTGTCCTCTGCTGGTGTACATACTCAGGGTAAGGGCTGGGCCAAGGTCCAGAGTTTTGATGTCAAAACGGTTAGCTCCCTTTAATGGTGGACCTTCACGGCAGTGGGCTGCTGAGTCAGCCCCTCCTCTTCTGAGAGTCCCTGTCCTCAGCTGCCAAATGGGACCATAATAATAACCAAGTGAGAGTGTGATATTAGCTACCAATATTATTTAATGCCTTACATGAAATCTCATATAATTTTCCCAATACTCTGATGTAACAATAATAATAATAAATTACAATGATGTGTTAGGGTGTGTAATGGAAACTGCTTGACATGGATCATTGAATCCTTATGACAATTCTATTATGTTGCCCATTTTACACATCAAAAACTGAAGCACAGAGAGGTTAAGTAATTTGTCCACGGGCAGTCAGCAAGTAAGAGGCAGAGCTGGAATTTGAGCTCAAGAGGCTGGCGGCTCCCTTGGGTGGGCAGCACTGTGGCGAACTTCATGCTCCATTGAGGAAACCGAGGTTCAGAGGGGCGAGGGGCTTTTTCAAGATGTCACAACGAGTAGTGGCAGACTGGACAGAGCTGGCTCTTGCCCTCCACGCTACCTCGTCCCTCCTGGTTGGTCCTGGGTGCAGATGGGAGGAACGCAGGAGGTGGTGGGTGTTCAAGCTGGCTGCTGGGCACCGGTCTGGCTGGCAGACACCATTGGGAGGAAGAGGAAGTGCTAAGTAAGGGAAGGAGGACTCCAGGGAAGAGGTTGGAGGGACACCGCAGTCAGAGAGTCACCGGAGACACCAAAGGCTCCTGGCTGGAGATGTAGCTCAGTGGTAGAGCACTTGCCTAGCGTGTGGAAGGCCCTGGATTCCATCCACAGCACCAAAAAGAAAAAAAAAAAAAAAAAAGACAAAAAAAGAAAATGGAAGGAAGGAAGGAAGGAAAGAAGGAAGGAAGGGAGGGAGGAAGGAAGGAAAGAAGGAAGGGTTCCCATCTGGTGGGAGAGTAATATAGCGGTATCCCCCAGATCATAAGTCATAAACTCCAATTGTAACGGTCTCTGGGCTGGAGTTTAGCTCAGTTGGTAGCATGCTTGCCCTGCGCACTCTGAGGCTCTGGGTTTGTTCCCCAGCACTGTGAAAATGGGAGAAGGACCTGGCAGCCCACTCCTGAAATCATCAGCCATTGAAAGCCCTATGAACAGCAGAGAAGCCCTGTCAGATATAGTGCCTCTTTTGTTCTGTTGTACATAGGGTCGCTATGAGTTGGGCCCTACATGGCAGCACCTAACAACACACAGCATAGTGGTCCCCAGAATTGTGACTATAATCCCGTCTCTATTTTCCCTCTAAACACTGAAAAAGCAAAGAAAAAGGCACCATATCGAGGCCCACACCTCAAGCATCCAAGTTGTACTGCGAACATCTCTCATTCCTAACACAAAGACAGTGTCACTCACCAAGGGCAAGAGCCTGTAACCCCAGGGACACAGGAGGCTGAGGCAGGAGGATCATGAGTTCAAGGCCACAGGCAGCCTGCATAACTTAGTGAGACCTTGTCTCCAGATAAAAGATAAAAGAGGGGGCTAAGGGTGCAGCTCAGTGATTGAGCATCTGCCAAGTATATGCGAGGCCCTGGGTTTAGCCCTCCCATACTGGAAAAGAAAAAAGGAGAAAAAAAAAAACACGTGAGTATTATGGCATGGGACCCTCAGGAAAGTGATTCTACTACTCTGAGCCTCAGTCTTCTTGTCTGGGAAATGGAGACAATAAAATGTCCCTGTCTGGGCTGTTGGTCTCTGTAGGGGGTTGGGTGCGTTTGGATGAGACTGTGGACATGCTGTGGATAGTGTAAGACCTGGTAGATGGTCAGCGCTCCATAAGCAGTATCGGTCATCATTATTCTAATCAGCGCCATCCAGGGCGGAATAACATCCCTTTTTCGTCATCCGGTGGAAATCGCACCCGGTGCCTCTGTCACTTGGAGGCAGCTCTAGGGACTGCGCGCCAGGGGCGTCTCATCCCTGCAGAAGCGCGTGACAGGTGCGCTGCTTTTCTACACAGACTGGCGCCCCGTCGCTCACGGGAGGACATCACCCACCCAACAGCCCCCTCTTGGCAGCACTGCCTGCGCACCACACCCTCGCCATCCCTCGTCTTTGCCCACACGTTCCCAGTGACAGCGCCAGCCTCACGCCCCTGCCTCCGTGTACCTCCGTGGAGCACACCAGCTCTCCCCTCTCCAGCCCCCAAGCAAGGACTCAGATCTTGAAGACAGCGCCCCAGCTTTGGTTCCCTCCAGATGTTCTACCAACCGAAACCAACCCCTCCATGGCCTATACTCCTCCAGCTCTATTTTTGTCAATAATGACCCCACAGATCCAATCCACCTTACAGGGTCAATTCTGTGACAGTAAAATGTGCCACTCTTAGTATGACGATGCCCCGGATCTCTTAGGTGGTGGTGGTGGTTGTTGGGGGCCGTTGAGTGGGGTCTGACTCATAGCGATCCTCCATATACCAGAAGGAAACACTCCCTGGCACTACATCAGCGCTTCTCTGCTATTCATAGGGTTTTCGATGGCCGATTGCTTCGGGATTGTTTTGGGAGTGGGCTGCCAGGTCCTTCTCTCATTTTTGCGGTGCTGGGGATTGAACCCAGAGCCTCAGCGCACGCAGAGTAAGCACTCTGCCAACTGAGCTAAACCCCAGCCCAATCTCTTAGGTAAGAAAGCATGATTTATAGTTGGGGAAAGACTATTGGTTGATTTTTGGAAGCATTCCCAAAGAATATGGGCGGAAAAGCAAGGAGGAGGCCAGAGGCTGAGTGATGAGCAGGGGAACTCCTGCCCAGCTCTCCCCAACTCGGAAATATTGGAAATTGCAGCGCAGGGGCCAGGGGTGGGCAGGTGTTCATTGGGGGAGTGGCAGTTGCCAGCTGAGGTTTGTCGGTCGGGTCATGGGGTGGAAGGAGCTCCCTGGTCCCCAAGGGAAGAGATGGCAGGGGGCTGGGCGTGGGCGGGTGCGCGTTCTGGCTTCTAGATTCTGCCTCGGTAGAAGGGCGAACTTTTTCTTGGCAAAGAAACGTCAATGTTGGTTGTTCAGACAGGGTGAGAAGGGGCGGGATCTGGGCGCTCTGAGTTCATCTGAGGTCAGGTCTTTGCCATCGCTGCAAAGAAGGCTGGGAAATCAAGCCCCAGTTTCCTCCTGGGGGAGGTCGGATTCCCAAGGTGGGAAATGTCCCGGACAGGAAGGAGATGCAGAAGGTTCTGGAAAGGACTAGAAACAGATTGAGGTGCACAGTGGGGCTCCGGGACTTAGAGGTCTGAGTTTTTACACGCACCTCACGCCCACAGCCCCTCACACCAACAGCAGACCTTCTTGAGAAGGCTCCAGAAGCCAGACTTCCATGAGGCTGCTATGGGGACCACCACGCACCCGCCAGCTGCCTTAAGGTGGTCCAGAGACAAAACTTTTGTTTTCCTTGTTTACCATTATAATTTTATGTTAATATATTTTTGGGGGGGAGGAGACAGAGCCAGCCCTAAAGTCCAATTATTACAAGTAATTTTCAGTTTTCCTTTTTAAATAGATGTGTTTGTATCTTAAGAGGGATTTAAAGAAAAAGCCTTGTGTGTGAGGGTTCCCTGCGGTATCCCCAGCACCGAAGGTCAAGACTGGCACGTCGTAGTTGACGCAGAAGGGTTTGGTGGAGGCAGGACAAGAGGGCGAGAAGGAGAGAGGTCATAATAGAGAGGCTCCCAGGAAAAAAGGGCAAAATCCAAGTGGCAGTGGAAACCAGGGAGCAAAGAGAGCCAGGAAGGAACCCCAAGACGGTTCTCTCCTACATCAGAAGATACTCCACCTCCAAGAAGCAGGAGGCAGCCTGGGGCAGCCCCCCAAGGAGATGAGTAATGAGGGGAGTGGAATTTCCCCCTCTTTCTCCTGCCTCCCAACAAAAGCCCAAAGCCTTAGAGGGTTTTTTTTCCCATTTATAGAGCACCTACTATGTGCTAGGCACTGTGAAAAGCACATTCCTTGCAGTAATTGGGAGGCTGAGGCAGGAGGATTGAGAGTTTGAGGCCATCCTGGGCTACATAGTGAGACCCTGTCTCAAAAATAATAGCTAAATTAAAAAGAAGGAAGGCAAGAAGGAAGGAGGGAGGGAGAAAAGAAAAAGTATTTGTGCTCACAATGTGGGCAACAATAATAACAACCATGGTGATATCTGATTTTTCAAGTGCTCAGGGAGCTTGGGAATTTCTTGCTGTTGTTGTTAGGTGTTGTCGAGTCGGTATCCAACTCATAGCGACCCTCCATACAACAGGCGAAACACTATTGTCAGTGCTTCTCTGCTGTTCATAGGGTTTTCAATGGCAGATTGATTTTTTGAGGGGAGTGGGTTGCCAGGTCCTTCTCCCAGTGGGACTTCCTTAGTACCTTCCATTTCATCATTTAGTGAATCCCAGCAACTTTGAAAGGTTTGTGCCACCACGTTCCCACTTTACAGATGAGGAAACTGAGGCTCAGTGAGGTGAGGTGATTTGCCCAAAGCCATTCAAGCCGCCAGTGACAAAATTCACACTTTGTCTAGGGTGGTTTGGGCTGTTTCATAAAGAAATTCTCAGCTAAATCTTGAGAGAGTCCCAAAGAGAGGGGGCAGAGAGTGGGGCAGGGGGACACCCCCTGTTTTCAAAGAAGATGACTCTCTTTTGCCGTAAAGAATGAACCTGGGGCTGGGGTGCTGCATGACTATAATCCCAGCAAGTCAGGAGGCCAAGGCAGGAGGATGGCAGGTTCGAGGCCAGAGGCAGCCTGCATAACTGAGCCAGACCTTGACTCAAAATAAAAAATAAAAATGGGCTAGGGGTGCAGCTCAATGGTAGGGCGCTTGCCTAGCAGGTGTGAGGCCCTGGGTTCAACCCCCCAGTACTGAAAAAGGAAAAAACCAACCAACCAAACAAACAAAAACAGGGAAGCAAGGGAGTGAAATTGAAGGAGAGAAGCCGGAACCCTAAGCTTTGTGAGACTCGCCTCCCCTCCTTTCTGAGCCTGTCAGAGATAAAGAGCCCATTGCTGTGACAGGTTTAGGAGTTAAGGTGGAGGACCTGGGAAGAAAGTGACTTCAGGATGAAGGATGGGAAGTCACCCCGGGGGGTTAATTACCTAATAGGCTTAACCGTCTGATGAGACCATTTTAAGAGGATTGCCTTGGGCTCAGTTGTTAGGTGCTGTCCAGTCAGTATCCAACTCATAGCAGCCCTGTGCACAATGGGCGAAACACTATTGTCAGTGCTTCTCTGCTGTTCATAGGGTTTTCAGTGGCGGATTGATTTCTGGGAGTGGGTTGCCCAGTCCGTCTCCCAAGCCTACAGCACCCGGTGTTCCCAGGCGGTCTCCCATCCAGGTACTAACCAGGCCCGACCCTGCTTAGCTTCCGAGATCTGATGGGATCAGATACCACAGGGCTATGGCTGCAGGCTTGGAGGAACCCCTTTATTCGGCACTCTCTCCCCATGCCTACAAGGCCACGTCCAGCCCCTCTTCCTCCCACGCCCACCCCCAACACATGGGGGAACCCAGAACCCTCACTCTGAAGGGCCTGGGCTGAGGTGGGCAAGACTCCCAGCGCCCACCCGACCCAGAGCAGTTCTGTTTTTTATGGCGTTGGGGAGGGAACCCAGGGCTGGGAACACGCAAGGCAGGCTCTCTGCCACTAATCTGCACCTGGCCCCTAAAGCAGTTCTTTTATCTGCTCTGTATGCTGGCGTTTTCATGTGAGAGGGTGAAAATAGGCTTCCTTTGCTTAAAAGAAACAGTTGCAACCACCCTAAGGAATGGTTTAAGATCTTAATTTACTGGGAGCAAAATGGCCCAATTCCTCTCTTCCTTTTCCCAGTGTTTATTGCAAACCTACTGTGTGCTTGTACACTTTCTAAGTTCCCAGGGTGCCTGGTGAGCTCTGTTGATGTGGTCCGCAGAGGACCTCCTGTGAACAATTGAGACAGGGGTCTGTCCCATCCTCTCGGTCCCAGGAAAGCTTCTGAGAAGAAGCAGCATTTGCGTAGAGTTCTAAGAAGGGGACGGGAGTGCCACAAAGAGAGGATGTGCAAAGGCCCTGAGGTGGGAGGGAGCAAGAAACCTTTTCTTTGTTTTCTTTTTTTTTTTCCCTTTCTTTCTTTCTTTTCTTTTCTTTTCTTTTTTTTTTTTTTTCTTTTTTCTTTTTTTTTCAGTACTTGGGCGTTGAACCCAGGGCCTCGCACATACTTTGCAAGTGCTCTACCACTGGGCTGCACACCTGGCCCATTTTTTTTATTGTTTATTTTGAGACAGGGTCTCGCTCAGTTTAGCAGGCTGCCTCTAGCCTTGAACTTGTGAGCCTCCTGCTCAGCCGATCCTCCTGCCTCAGCCTCCCGGGTTACTGGGATTACTGGTGTGAGCCACGGTGCCTGGTTGGGAACAGAGAACTTTTAAGGGACCGGAAGGACAGTGAGTCCAATGCACACAGAGGGTGTGAAGCTGTGAAGGAGAAAGGAGCTAAATCAGCAAGGGGGTTCAGCAGAGGAGGCTCCAGAATGCCTACCGTGAGGGCAGCGAGAGGCAACAGTTTGTTGAGAACGGAGGAGAGGTGAGGGCCTTGCCTTGAGGCTCCATCAACAAAATGTTTTCCACATGGCCAAGAACATGGGCTGTGAGAAAGGATGGCGAGGGGCCACACGTCACCACCAGCACTCCTCTAGGGCTCTCAGGTTGACCTTGATCTGTTACAGCAGTGCAGGGTGATAGCCAAGGGCAGGGTCGAGACCCAGTTGAACTGGATTTGAATCTCAGCCCAGCACCTATCTTGGTGCCCTTCACTTCTCTGTGCCCCTCTGTGCCTCAGTTTCCTTCTGTGTAAACATGAGGCTCAGCTACGCTCCTCCTGAGGAGGGCATGAGGAATGGATGAGATCAGGAAGCGAGTGTTCAGGGCATCTCCAGTCCAGCCCTCCCCCACCTCTCCCTTCACTGTGGCTGGCGTGCAGACCACTGTTAGCCACCTCCTGCCCGGACCATTGCAGTCGCCTTCTCTCGGGACGACCAGCTCTTTGGCCCTTGCTTCTCGCCACCTGCGTCCTTCACAGTATTTCAAGAGTATTCTCTCTCTTTTTTCAGTACTCAGAGGCTGAACCAGGGCCTCATGTGTATTTCACAAGTGTTCCGCCACTGAGTTGCACCCCCAACCCCTTTTTCATTTTCTAGCTTGAGATGGGGGTCTCTCTAAGTTACACAGGCAGCCTCTGGTCTCGAATTTGCAATCCTCCTACCCCTCCCCCCCAATCGCTGGGATTACAGGCTGCGCCACCACGCCCACCCCACATCTCAGGAATATTCTTAAACCCTAAGTTCGATCACATCCCTCCAATAGCGCCCATCTTACTTGACATAAGAGCAAATAATATCCCTGTGGCCCACAAGCCTTGACACCCCTCTACACCCCGACCAGCCCCCCAACCCTCTCTCCTCTCACTAACCATCTCTCACTCACCCCCAGACACACTGGCCTCCTTGCCCTCCTTCAGACAACCCACACACCATCCCACCCCAGGGCCTTTGCACTTGCTCATTAGCCAAATAGCCACGTGGTTCTGCCCCTCCTCCACACCCTGGTTCAGAACATGGCTTCTGGAGCCAGGCTGAGCTCAGCTCTCAGCGCCACCCTCTATGGGCTCTGTGAACCTAGGCGATTTCATCAGTTTTGCTTCCTCATCTGTAGAAGGGATTTTTTCACAGGACCTCCTTCTTAGGGTCAAGGCGAAAGTTAAAAGGACCGGTATTCGTAAAGTACTTAGGACAGAGGCTGGCGTACATCAGGTGCTGCCCATGAATGAAGGGTAAAGATATGTGATGGAGAAAGGATGCTCCTTTCTTGGGAAGGGCCTTCCTGCTCTCTGAATCGGGCAGTGCAGCCCCCCTAGCTGCCCCTGTCCCTTCTTCCTGCCTCGTTCTGATCTCTGTACTACTTTCTCCATCCGACATGAAGTAGACTCCGTCTCCCTCTCCAGCAGAACGTAGCTGCATGACTCTTGGCTGAATCACTGAAATCCTTTCAGCCTTATTTCCCTCATTTGCCCACGAAATCAAGGAGATTTTGCTGTTCTCCTCGGCTCCTTCCCCAGACGGAGGCCTGGCGCGGAGCAGGTGTTCGGTAGCTCTGTGCCGAATGAATGAATGAAGGGGGGGGGGAGGCTCATCCTTTGTATTGTCTCGCTCAGAACTATTTCCACGATCATGGCTCCTTGTGCGTCCTTGAGGCCTCCTCTGTCCACCCTGGGCTGCCCCCCCCCCCGTAGGCGCCTCCAGGAGGGAAGCCCCTCTCTTGCTGACTCCCCCCTCCGCCATGTGCCCCTGCAGAGGAAGGCGAATATTTCCTGAAGGTGCTCATCCCCAGCTACGCGGCCGGCTCCATCATCGGCAAGGGCGGCCAGACCATCGTGCAGCTGCAGAAGGAGACGGGCGCCACCATCAAGCTGTCCAAGTCCAAAGACTTCTACCCTGGTGAGCCGTAGCCTGGGCCTCCGCCCCCGCCTCCCTCCCTGCAGGGTTTCCTCCCACCTGGGCCCTGCCCCCGTGGGCTGCAAGAGTGGCAGGGGGCTGGGGGTGCATCGCGTGCTCCTGAGGGGATGTAGCGGCCCCCAGCCCAAGGGGCCTGGCCAGAGCAGATGGGGGTGGGGGCAGGGCCAGACAATGGGCCTGCTGCATATTCATGGCTCATTTGCATGCTGCAGGCAGATGTGTCCTTTCCCACACACCTGCCCCCTCGGGTCAGCTGGAGAAGCCGGGGTGGGGAGGAAGACAGGTGTCGGGGCGCCCCTCGGGGGGTGGCAGGCCAGCCGACCATGACCCACACGCCCCTCTCTCTTTCCTTTAGGATTTCTGTCACCCGGTTTTGCCCTGGCTCTTTGCCACCATCTCCTCTGTCTCTGGGTCATCCCGGCTGGGACTCTTCCTCCTGCTATTTCTGCCTCCGCTATCTCCTTCCCGGGCCCTCTGTCCCCTTCCGCCTCCTCTGCCCCACGTCTGCCCCAGGCTCTTGGGGTCTCCCGGGTCTCCCCATCTCCCATCCTCCGAGGCTTCCATCATGTCTGCCTGCCCTTCTCCCCCGAGCCCCTCCAGATCTGTCCCCACATCTCCCCTTCTTTTCTTTCTCTTCCACCTCTCCAAGATTCCCCCTCCTTCTCTCCCTGTCTGAGCTCCGTGTTGTCTCTTCCACCCATGGCTGGGGACTCGCCTCCCCAGCAGCCTCTCCATTCTGTCCCCGTCCACCTGCCCTCCCTTCCTTTATTGGCCTAGGTCTCAGCTCCCTCATGAGTGTCTCCTTCTGCCCCAACCCAGCCCCTTCTCTGCCTCTTCTCGGGCTCCCCCTCTCTCCCCAGCCCCCCTGCCCTCTCTAACATTGCCCCCAGTGGCTCTTGCCCTCCCTATTCCCCTTGCCAGACCAACGTCTGCACTTTCAACACCCAGACATCCAGAGAAGGCTCCCTGAGTGGAATCTTTAGTCCAACGCTGGTTCTAGTTCATCCTTAATCCCCTTGGATCTTTTTAGGTCAAACACTAGGGATGAGCTGGGCGCAGTGGCACGCGCCTATAATCCCAGTGAGTCCGGAGGCGGAGGCAGGAGGATCTCGAGCTCTAGGCTAGAGGAGGCCTGTGCAATGTAGGGAGACCCTGCCTCTAGATGGAAGAATTTGAGAAAGGGGCTGAGGCTGCAGCTCGGGGGTAGAGCACTTGCAAAGTGTGCACCAGGCCCTGGGCTCAGCCCCCCAGTTCACAAACAACAACAAAGCACTAGAGATGGAGAACAGGGTCAGGACACGTTCATCCATATATATTGCTCCCTCCCTCCCTCTTTCTCTCTGTTTCTGTCTCTGTCTGTCTGTCTGTCTGTCTGTCTGTCTGTCTCCCTCTCTCTCTCTCCCCCCCTCCCCCGCTCTCCCCACCTCCCTTCTCCCCCTTTCCTCCCTCCTTTCCACTCCCTCTCCCTTCCTTCTCTTGTTTCCCACCTCCCACCTCCCTAAGCAGCTTTGGCAAAGAGTTTAGAGAAAAACCCAGTGGGGCCCAGGCCTACCAGCTCCTTTTCCCCTCCACCCTGGTCCAGTTTCCTCTGCAAAAGCCCACACGATGTGGGGAAGACCTTTGCTGGGGACGTGCGTCTCAGGACGCTTTGTACCTTGCCCCTAGACCACATTCGATGCCACGAGACATGTCAGTCCTTCCCAACTCAATCACACACACACACACACACACACACACACCACCGGGCCAGGCTGGTGAGGAAGATGGGACAGTCCTTGTTCTCTGAGACCAGACACTGTTCAGACAAACACTGGGAGCCAGCGTCTCTCCCCAGCCCCCCTCCCTGCTCCTGACAGGGAACTGGCAGGTCATATTGCAGCAGGTGCTGGCTCTTAACACAGAGATGCTGGACACAGCTCCCTAGGACTCCCTAGTGCTGTCCCCAGAAATTTCCAACAGCACCAAGGACTCAGGAAATAGAAATGCTATTGCATGAGTGAGAAAGCCTATTTCCTCCCACTCTGGCTTCCCACTGCCCTTCCATTCATTCACTCAGTGCACATTCCCTGAGGGTCTCCTCTGTGCCAGGTCTGAGCTGGACAGAGATGGGGGCACAGCTGCGAGGGAAGGGTCCCTGCCTTGCTCTCTTGGATGTCACAAGCTAGTCAGGGAGACAGAAGCCACACCAAGCCTGGCCCAGAGGGGCCAGGGCTGGAACGGGCAAGTCCAGAGGATGGGGGGAGCCCCGGAGGTCAGGAAGGACTTCCCCCAGAAGTCCAGAACAGTGAGTGAGAATGAGCCAGGAGAGAAGCAGAGAAGGGCGCTCCAGGAAGAAGTCGCACAATAAAAGGCTGAGAGGCTATTGTTCCATGGGGCTGAGGCATGGAGAGCAAATGAGACATGGCGGTGGAGAAGCCAAGGAGGTTCCCACACACTCACACCTACCCACACTGCACCTGGGTGTCTACCTTTCCTGCCCTTAACCCCAGGGGACAGGCAAAACACACAGAGGGTGTCCATTCCTTGGTAGTGGATCCCAAAGGCCCAGATTCAATCCTTTTGGTTCACTACTAAAGAAGCCAAGAACAGAGCAGGTCCCAGCCCAAGGCCTCACAGATTCCTGACTTCCGTTGTTGTTGGTAGGAGCCATTGAGTCAACCCTTGGTGCAATAGGCAAAACAATCCCCTAACACTGTGCCATGCGTGGCACTATGTCAGTGCTTCTCTGCTATCCATAGGGTTTTTGGTAGATGATTGTTTTGGGAATGGGCTGCCGGGTCCTTCTCCCAAGCCCACAGCATCTGGTGTTCCCAGGTGGTCTCCCGTCCAAGGACTAACCAGGCCCGACCTCCCTTAGCTTCCAAGATCTGATGGGTTCAGATGCCACAGTGCTATGGCCGCAGGCCTGACTTTCTTAGCGATTCTAAAACACCTTCTGGTTTTGAGCATCCGTCTGAAGCTCTGGACACAGCTCCCAGGAGAAAAGGACAAACCCACATGGCTGTTTTTGTTCTTAAGTTTTATTTATTTATAATATACTTGTGCCATAGTGTAGAATCTTAAGCGCCTACTTAATAAATTCATACCTATTCTTCTTTAATAAAACTGCAGTCATATATGCCCCCCAACACATGCACACACTCAGAGATAATCACTCCTGGAACCCCCAATCCAGTGCAGCCCATCATAATGATGAACAGCGCATGCCCTGAAGCCAGACACCTGGGTTCAAAGCCCTGATCATTCAGTCCTGGCTGAGTGACCTGGAACCAAGCCCACACCCTCTCTGTGCCTCAGTGCCCTTAGCAGGCAATCAGGGCAACTAAGCTAGCACACCTCATAGGGGAAGTGAGCGAACCCCTAGAAAAGGCGCAGAACGGCACCTGGCGCTCCGTGTTATGCAATTGCCAGCTGTGATTATGGGATACTTCGTCAGGGCTTAGCTGGGAGCCCCCACAAACCCCCTGTGCACCCTGGCTTAAGAATTACAAGGGAGTGGATGGTCACAGACTTCCTGAGTTGGAGGGAGGCCCCGAAGGGAGGGAGAACCTGGTCCCTTCAGCTGGGCTTATCCTGGGGTGGCCCTGGTCCCCACCCCGCCCCACGCCCTTTCCTATTTACACCCAGACGGAGGCAGCCCGCACGCTGACTCACCCTTGGCTCAGACCAAGCCATTGTTCTGGGGGAGGGGGAGAGAAATGAGGCTCCTGCTCCAGAGGGAGTGGGGGCCGCCAGCCCCGCAAGGGACCCGCAGACAGTGACACCAGACACACGGCCAGGCTGGGAGACCGCAAGCAAGAGGTCAGGGTCTCAACACCAGCCCACTGCACTGAAGCACCTGCCGGCCAGTGACACTCACCACCCAGTGTCCCAGACACACGGCCGTGGAGGCTGGCTCCCGTTCAAGATCTTCTGTAGATCCAGGGAGCTAAAGGGATCCTGCAGACAGAGTCCCTCCTGGGGAGAGAGACACATTTCCACGTCACACATCAAACACATCCAGGCTCAGCCAGATACGCACTCTGTCACGCAGGCTAGTCCCCGTAGAATCTTCTGTTTCTGGCTGAGACACATCCATTCAGACACACGCATGTGGGCAAATGCACCGCCATGCGATCTCTGATTTTCTTTTTCTTTGCTGTGCTGGGGGGTGGAACCCAGGGCCTCGTGCATCCTTTACAAGCGTCCTACCACTGAGCTGCAGCCCCAGCCCATAGTTTTACTTTTTATTTTGAGACAGGGTCTTGCTAAGTTACACAGGCTGCCTCTAGTCTTGATCTTGGCCATCCTCCTGCCTCCGCCTCCTGAGTCACTGGGATCACAGGTGTGTGCCCCCATGCCCAACCTCCAAACAGTCTTATACGCTGACATCTGAGTCTGCCTGCTTCCTTCTCACATGCAGAGGGTGGAGTCTGTCCTATATACACATCATATAGATATGTATATATAATTGTTGGGAGAAGGACCCGGCAACCCACTCCCCAAACTCAATCCGCCATTGAAAACCCTATGAACAGCAGAGAAGCACAGACAATAGTGTTTCACCTGTTGTACACAGGGTCGCTATGAGTCGGATAGTGACTCGACGGCACCTAATAACAACATATATAATTGTTAGGTGCCATCAAGTTGTGTCCAACTCATAGCCACCCTTATAGGGTTTCCAATGGCTGATTGTTTCAGGATTGTTTCGGGAGCTGACTGCCACATCCTCCCATTTTGCAGTGCTGGGGATCAAACCCAGGTCCTCAGAAAGTGTGGAGCAGCACTCTGCCAACTGAACCAAACCCCAGCTCCGTCAGCTAGCCTGTGAACACCCGGATGTGTGGCATGTCTTTCACTTCCTCGCACATACCCAAGACACACACCCTGCCAGTGAGCAGCACACGGTCATCGCACAGCCTCAGTCCTGCTCCACGAGATTCTTTGTTTCTCTCAAACTCACGAGCACTCAGCTCCGTCTTACACATAGGATGCAGAAGCCCAATCGCCACCGCGACCCCAAAGCCTTCTCCGCCACGGGGCACACTGAAACCCCGATACTGGAATCACTGTGTTACACGCCCTGCTTCTCTTGCAGTTTCTCTGCTCATTCTCTTACACACACAGACACAGATTAAAGTAATCTAGCCAGTCCTTGTCCAAGTACTCCCCGATGCACACACCGCTCCCCCCAGGCAGCCTCTTAGGGACACGCACAGGTCACAGTGTCACCCAGAGTCTGTCTCCCACACACAGGTCCCAACATCACCCAGCTTCTCTCCCCATTGTGCCCACCCCTAAGACACACTACAGATGGGAGTAGGATGCCCAGGGCAGAACCGCAGCCAGTACCAGGAAGAGCTCCAGCCAAGACAGCCACCCCACCCTCCCTTCCCAGTGCCTCAGTCCCCATCCTCCAAGAGTTGCCTTTGACCCTACCTCCTCTCCCCTGTCCACACCTCTGCCCTCCCCCGCCCCTTGGCCCTCCATCTGGTGGGTCCACACGGGCCCTCTGGCCTCTCTTCTGCCTTTCCCATCCCCCAGCCCTTCCCCATCCTCTCCAAAAGCCCAGAGGCTGGCGCTGCAGGCTTTCAGGGGTTGCCATGGCAACCGAGCCTCGTCCCTCATCCCCCTGGGGGTGGGCTGAGGACCCGGCCAGCCAGACCGATAAGGGGGTTCCCGTTACTGTGGCAACCGTTGCAGGCCTGAGCTCTCGGCTTCTAGAAGAAGGGGGGGGGCAATGAGTGAATGGTTGCCAAAGCAACCACGGGGAGCCCGCAAGAACAGGGAAGAGGCAGCTGAGCCCTGTGTCCCCTACCCAGGGCTGCCTGGGCATCACAAAGCACTTAAGCATCTTTCTTCCATCCCCCCCGGGGTGGTTTTAGGGGAGGCAGATAAAGCACAGATTATAAAACAGGGATTCCATTCATTCTTCCAGCTACCTATCATGGCCTGGGCACCCACACTCACTGCCCAGACTTACTGTGTGGCCACGAACCAGTCAGGCCCACTCTCTGGACCTCAGTTTTGCCCCTCCGCTGAGTGGGGTCTCTCAGGAATGTCCTCGTTCCTGTCTGATGAGTGTGCCCTCTCTCTCCATTGTTCAACAGGAACCACAGAGCGGGTATGCCTAGTACAGGGCACGGCAGAGGCCTTGAATGCCGTGCACAGCTTTATTGCCGAGAAGGTCCGAGAAATCCCTCAAGCGATGACCAAGCCTGAGGTGGTCAACATCCTTCAACCCCAAACCACGATGAACCCCGACAGAGCCAAGCAGGTCAGCTGGGGCAGAGAGTGGGTTGCTGTAAAGCTGGTGAGGTTCAGGAGAAACGCCTACCAAATACCTGCATGAGGTTGCAATGCAACAGTGCCAATAAGAAGTGTATCAAACATGTCTACTGGTCATTAATGTTCTTAGGGAGTCAGCCCTAATAGTCTAGAAGGGACTCCAGACCACCGAGAGAGGGGTGATTCAGAGAGATTGAAGGTCTAGGCCCAGATCTTCCTACTTATCCATCCTTCCTGAGATTCTCTGGATCCCCCTCTCCCTTCCACCTCATCCCATTGTCTCTCTGAGCAACCTGCCTCCCACTTCCTGTACCCACCGGAAGTGACCTCATTGACAGCACAGCCATTCCAAAAGAGTTTAGAAATTGCCTCTTATCCTCCTTCCCCATAATTACCGTTATGAGGGGGTGGAGATGGTGTTTCGTTAGTGACAGGGGGGGCAAGTCCCCAGACTACCCAACCCTCTCTGGGAAGGAATGGAAGAGGGAGGGCCGCGCCCCTCGGTTACCTTAGTTACCGAGAAGCAGTGGCGTAGGGGCGTGGCAGGGAGCGACCAATCGCGTCCCGGGCCGCTGTGGTTGCCATGACGATGGTGCCCTTCGGCCAGGTGGGCTCTTGACAAAGCCCTGGCTTTTCGCGCGGGCCTGACCTGGTAGAGGAAGAGGGAAGCGGGACGCGCAGGTGGCTTGCACGAGCTCCCCGTTCGCTCTGCCCTCCTCGCTCGCAAATACACGCGCATTCGATGCAAAAAGGAGAGGGAAAGCCTGCGCTGGCGGGCGGGCCGCTTGCAAGGTTCCTTAACGTCTGCTTAGAAGCAGAGACAGGAGAGGGGGCCCCAGTACAAGGAATCTGGGGTTCTTGGGTCCTGGAATTGGCTTGAGATGGGGGATACCATGCACCTGAGTTCCTCCAAGCTCGTGGGGACAGGGTGTCGGGAGAGCCATGGAGGAGCTCAGCGAGGTATATCCATCCCCCCAAAAGAATGCCCGCTTGGGGAGTGGAGCGTGGCTGCTGTCCTTGGTGCTGAAGCGGCTCTGTTGCTCGCGCCCCGCCCAGGCCTCTCCTGAATCCACCAGCCGGGCACCGCTTACCCGTAGCTTTCAGGGGAGTCGAGGGTATAGCCTCTCCCTCCACCTTGGTCGTGGCCACGAGGGACTTAGGGTTCATCGAGAGTTTGTGGAGATTACAGAGAAAATGGGGTCAGCACCATCTGTGCCTGAGCCTTCTACCGCCTCCCCCTAATCCACAGGAACTCCGACACAGTGGAGTGGAAAGGTTATAGAACCGGGATTTACCCTTGCCTTATCGTTTGAGGATTCCAAAGAACGAGAGAGATCATGGCTGAAATCTCAGGCTCTGAAGTCAGATGTTGGCTCCATTCTTCTTCTGTTCTTACCTCCTGCCTGTGTGACCTTGAGCGAGTGACTTGATTTCTCCATGCTTTGTTTCTCTCATTTGTAAAATGAGACTCAATTTGGTGCCTACTCGGGTGGTGCTTAATGTTCACTGATGTTTGGAAGGCACTTAGCATTTATGCCTAATGAATAGGCAGTTCTCAAAATGCTAGCGGTTATTATTATGAGATTTTTGAGTCAGGAGCTACGTCTACTCTTTTTCTGCCTTGAATTTGCTATGCTACACAGGGTCCTCTTCATTTCTGTAGGCCTTAGTTTTTCATTCCTTATGGTGTAACAGCTAGGTCAAACCAGGGGCTATAAATTTGAAATGCCTCCAAGATTCAGAAAAGGAACATAAAGAATTAAGGGCTGTGGCCCTCTGAAGACAGTATGCTATCCTAAAAGAGGGCAGCTCCTACTCAAAATTCCACCCAATTCTTGCCCTTGGGGAAGATGGATCCACATCTTCCAGACTTTTCAAAAGAAGCTGTAAATGCTTGAAATCAATTGATTTTAAAAGGTTGGTTGAGTTTTTAAAACACTGTGAACGCTAAAGAAAATATGGCTGGCCGGGCATAGTGGTGCATACCTGTAATCCCAGCACTGAGAAGACTGAGGCAGGAGGATCGACGTGAGTTCAAAGCCAGCCTAGGCCGCACAGTGGGATCCTGTCTCAAAAGAAAAGAAGAGAAAAAAAGAAAAGAAAAGAGCAGAGAGAAAATATGGCTGTAGGCTGGCTGTGACCTAAGGGCTGCCAGTTTCCTACTTCTAGCCTGAATAAGTATTTCTCAGCCCTGGCTGCTTTTTGAATCATCTAAGTAGCTTAACATTCAGATTCCTGGGCCCAGCCCAGAACCACTGAATCAGAATTTCTCAGGATAAACTGGGCACGATGGTACCCTCCTGTAATCCTAGCACTTGGGACATTAAGACAGGAGGCTCACCAAGAGTTTAAGGCCAGACCAGCCAAAAAATAGTTTTTTTCTCAGGGTAATGCCTGAGAATGTGACCATAGAGTCTAGAGTCTGGCGTGGGATCAGATCCTGACTCTACTGCTCCCTACTGTTCTCACCTTGCACAAATTACTTAACATCTCCGTGTCTCCATTTCCCAATCTAGATATGATAATAATGTTGTTGTTGTTGTTGTTAGGTGCCATCGAGTCAGTATCTGACTCATAGCGACCCTCTGTACAACAGTGCTCCTCTGCTGTTCATAGGGTTTTCAATGGCAGATTGATTTTTGGGAGGGTGTTGCCAGGTCCTTCTCCCAAGCCTACAGCACCTTGTGTTCCCAGGCGGTCTCCCATCCAGGTACTAACCAGGCCTGACCCTGCTTAGCTTCCGAGATCTGACGGGATCGGATTCCACAGGGCTACGGCTGCAGGCATGATAACATTAGTATCTACTTCATCATTTTTTGTGAGGACTTGAGTTACCATATAAAACAGTTAGTTCCTGGCAATGATAACCTGTGTGTTAGCTGCTGCTGTTGTTAGCCATAGTATTTGAAGTTTTCCATGAGGTTGCAGCTCACTGGAGCCGAGAGTCTCTACGTTCTTACTGTCTCTAAAACTCCTACAGTTCTATGTTTTATGATTACAGATGTGAACTAAAAACTGTGCCCAGCCCCTGTCATGTTTTGATGTTTGTATAATTGCATAATGTTTAAATCAGGTTCCGTGTGGCTATCTTGAGCGAGGTGTGGTGATGCACTCCTGTGATCCCAGAAACTTGGGATGCTGAGGCAGGAGGATTGCAGGTTCAAGGCCAGAGGCAGCCTGAATAATTTAACAAGACCCTGTCTCATAAAAAATGGGGAGGCTGGGGGTGTGGCTAAGTGGTAGAGCACTTGCCCAGCATACTCATGGCCCTGGGTTCAACTCCCCCAGTACAAAAAAAAAAATCTCCTCAGACAATTGTCTCTTTATAGTGAAAACATCCAAAATCCTTTCTTCTAGGTTTTTGACACATACAGTACATAATTGTTACACTCCCATAAGATTTTAACAGTTTCACTGAAATATAATGTGCATACATACAGTTCACCAATTTAAAGTATACAGCTCAGTGACTTTTGTTATATTCACAGAATTGTGCATTCATTGTAACAATTAAGATGATTTTCATCTTCTCCAAAAGAACTTTTTCTTTTTTTCTTTCTTTCTTTTTTCTTTTTGCTCTTGTTTGTCTTTGCAGCGGGGTCTTCCATGTAGCCCAGTCTGCCCTCAAACCCACAAGCCTCCTGTCTTAGCCTCCAAGTGATGGGTGAGTGCTACCATGCCCAGCTTCCAAAAAAAACAAAAAATCATGATCCCCTTAGCTATCATCCCTCAATCCCCACAGCTAGTTCCCCTCATTCCTAAGCCACCACCCATCTACTTTTTGTGCCTATAGATTTTCCTATTCTGGATATTCATATAAGTAGAATCATAGACTCTATGGTCAACCAGCACTACCATCTCATTCCAGAATAGTTCCATCACCCCCAAAAGACACCTCTTTCTTGTTAGCAATCAACCCCAACCCCTGTCTCCCATACCCTAGGAACTACTATAATCTACTTTTTGTCTCTGTGGGTTTTCATATTCTTGACACTCATGAAACTGGACTCCTAGGCAGCCTTTTGTGACTGACTTCCTTCACTTAGCATATTCTCTAGGTTCATCCATGTTGTCGTATGTGTTCTATCAGTTCTTTGCTCATTTAAATTCATTGCCATATAATACTCCCTTCTAGCGATACAGCATGCATTTTACTTATCCCATGGGACTTGGTAAAATACAACAGAAATAAAAAGAAGGTGATTCGCTATAAAACTAAGATGAATGCTAACGTGTAAATATTCAGCTAGGACCACAGCGGAATAATGAAATAGTCATTGCTCACCCCAAACATAGCTGAGTGATGCAAGTACAAATGCAGAGTGATCCAGACTGTGGTACTGGAGACTTAACTGATACAAGTGGCATTCCTAATGATGCTGAGCTCTTCTAACATGATGGACCACTGTTGACTAAGTTCAGAACAAAACAAAGTACAATCTTCTCTTGATTTACTGGTAATTGCATTCCTGGAAATTTCAGTAGCTCTTTAAATTGTGCTAGGAAAAAAACCCTTGGTGTGTGTGTGTGTGTGTGTGTGTGTGTATTTGTCACACACACACACATACATATATATTATCATGAGATTCAGGTCTAGGCTCAGAGATTTATTTATAAGTAGCCTTTGCAATAACATGAATGTCCAGCAGGACATTCCAAAGTAGTCATATAGGCTGAGCATAGTAGCATATGCCTCTAATCCCAGCTACTCTAGAGGCTGAGGCAGAAGGATCACAAGATCAAGGCTAGCATGGGCTACATAGCAAGACCTCATCTTAGAAAGAAAAACAAACCCGTAAGATTAAAAAAAAAAAAAATAGCAAAAGCCAGGCACCATGACACATGCCTGTCATCCCAGTTACTTGGGAGGCTGAGTCAGGAGGATCACAAGTTGAAGGCCAGACGCAGCCTGAGCAACTTAGTGAGACCCTGTCTCAAAAAAAAAAAAAAAGAGGCTGGAGATGTAGCTCAGCGGTGCAGCACTTGCCTAGCATGCACAAAGCCCTGGATTCAGCTCCCAGTACTGAAACATAGCACTGGAATAGTTCTTCCTTGTGAGGAAACGACTTTCAATTGCAAGGTGAAGATACTCATAACTCTGCCCACTGGATGTCTGCATCTGCCCTCAAATCTCCCATACCAAAACCATGCCCCCCCACACACAAATTTCCCAGCAACACTCCCCCCCATCTTTCTGGCTTGGGGGTGGAAAGGAGAGGTGTGACTTTGCACTGGATGGAGTAGACTCCATTGGTTTAAGAGGATGTTGGAAGAATTTTTGAGAAGGAGGAATTTATGTGTAGAAATGGTCTTGGAGGAGGTTGGGGATGTAGCTCAGTGCTAGAGCACTTGCCTACCATGCTTGAGGCCCTGTGTTTCATCCCTAGCACTGATGAAGGGTGGGGGGAGAGGAGGAAGAAAGAAGAAAGAAAAAGAGAGAGAGAGAGAGAAAGAAAGGAAGAAACGCTTTTGGAAATGTGAAAGGATAATTTTGGTCTTAAAACAACCTCACTAAAATTAAGACTGACCAGATTTGCATCTGCCCAGATGTGGCTAGAGGATGAGTAGCTCTTCAGCTGGGAAGGGGACTCTTGTCTTCTCCTCTCCTCTTCTCTCCTTTCCTTTCCTGTACTGGGGAGTTGAACCCAGGGCCTCATGCATGCTTTTGTGAGTCCTCTACCACTGAACCACACACTCAGCCCATTTTTTATTTATTTATTTATTTATTTATTTTTTGAGACAGGGTCTCACTAAGTTCTGCAGGCTGCCTCTAGACTTGAATTTGCAATCCTCCTGCCTCCACCTTGTGAACTGCTGGGGTTACAGGTGTGGGCCACTGCACCTGGTGGGACTACTGTCTTTAAATGACTGACTCCCACCTCCGCAGACACAAAGATTTATGTTACCTTTATCTTTGAGATCAGACAGCTGAGTCAGTGCTCTAGGGCCCCGATAAGAAAGTGGCAGAGACTAGATGGTTTAGGCTGGGGCTTCAAACCCTTGAAAAATTGGATAATTGGGGTCAGATTTGGGTTCGACTTCAATATGTTAAAATTTAGAGGGTCCAGGTTCAGGTCTGGTTCAAGGTTAAATCCTATGCGTAGATAACTGGACTTCAAATTGAATCCAAACTCAAATCCTAAACCCGTTCCCGTTTAAGCATTTAAAGAAAATTTCTGAACCCCAACCTAAACCCCAAACCAGTAAAAAATTGGGGTGGGTTCAGCTTTCAATGCATTTTTACCATTAGCTATTTAAAAATTGAAAAAAAAATTTGAATAACATGATTCATCTATCTACATATAGGATTAAAATTGCAGACCCCAACCTGATCCAAACCCAGCCCCTCTCAATTTTAACATGTTGAACCCACACCCAAACCTGAACCCACGTTTTCATGGTTTTGAAGTCCTGGTTTAAATAACACAAATTTATTTTCTCCCAATCCTGGAGGCCAGGAGTCCAAGACCAAGGTGCTGGCAGGCTTGGCGGCTTCTGAGGCTTCTCTTTGACTTGAGAATGGCCATCTGCTGGTGTCTTCCCTTGCTCTGGGGGTGTGTGTTTGTGTCCTAGTCTTCTTATAAGGACACCAAACACTGGATGAAGACTCACTCTGGCGACCTCATTTTAACTTCATTACCTTTTTAAAAACCCAGTCTGCAAGCACAGTCACACGGTGAGGTACCAGGGGCTGAGATTTTGACCTAAGACTGTAAAGGGGAACACTCAGGAAGCTGAGGTGGAAAGGTCTTGAGTTCAAGGTCAGCGGGGCCTACACTGCAAGAGCCTGGCTCAGAATTTTAAAAAAACATCGCCGGTTGTGGTGGCGCATGCCTGTAATCCCAGCGGCTCTGGAGGCAGAGGTAGGAGGATGGCAAGTTCGGGACCAGAGGCAGTGGGCTTAACAGCGAGACCCTGTCTCAAAAAAGTAAAAAAATGGGCTGGGGGCGCAGCTCAGTGGTCCAGCACTTGCAGAGCATGCAGGCACGAGGCCCTGCGTCCAACCCTCAGTACCACCAAAAAAAAAAAAAAAGAATTTTAAAAAAAGGAGGCAGACACAATTCAGCCCATCAGCCCATGATAACCAACAATGAGGTGACGTGAGAAGATGTCACACAGTAGAGCACAGGGGATCAGGAAGCCAAGAAGCTGGTAAGCTCCTTCGCTATCTGGCAACCTTGGGGCAAGCCTCTTGACCTCCTCAGCCTCAACTGGCTCATATGTAAAGTGAGACTTCAGCCTTTGGGGGCTGGGAGTCAGAGGCCTCAGTGGCAGAAGGGGTTAGCACCAGTGCAGGCTTGGAGCAACCCCCGCTGGGTCAGTTGTTAAGCATTTAGGTGCTAGGTGCAAGGGAGGTCCTTAGGCTCCTGGACACATGGGACAGGGAGGCTGAGGGGCTTCTGAGTGGGGCTGGAATTCCAATTACACATTTACCAACCCTTGGGGAACTCTTCCAGGTTTTTGTTGTTGTTGTTGTTGTTGTTGTTTGTTTTATTCCGAGACAAGGTCTTGTCATATAGCCCAAGCTGGCCTGAAACTCACAAGCCTCCTGCCTCAGTTTCCCCATTCTGGGACTCCAGCTGTGTACCACCACTCCTGGCTATTTCCGTACCCATTCCTGGTATACTGCAGGATCGAACCCAGGTCCTCATGAATGATAGGCAAGTCCTCTACCACTGAGCTGCACCCCAAGCCCCTTTATTATTATTACTATTTTTATTCTGAGACAAGATCTCACTAAGTTGCACAGGCTGCCTCTGGCCTTAAAATTGTGATCCTCCTGCCTCAGCCTCCCAAGTCACTGGGATTATAGGTGTGTGCCACAGTGCCCAACCTTATTTTCGGTTTTTATTGGTGATGGCGGTGGTGGTTTTCTTGTTTTGTTTTGTTGATCAGTACTGGAGCGTGAACCAGGACCTCATGCATGGTTGTTGTTGTTAGGTGCCTTGGAGTCATGTCTGACTCATAGCAACCCTCATAGAGTTTTCAGTGGCTGATTGCTTTTTCGAGATTGCCTTAGGAGTGGATTGCCACGTCCTTCTCCCATTTTTGTGGTGCTGGCAATCAAATCCAGGACCTCAGAGACTGCAGAGGCAACGCTCTACCAACTGAGCTAAATCCCAGCCTCATGCATGGTAGGCAAGTGCTATACCACTGAGCTGCACCCTCAGCTCCTTTTTTTTTTGTTTTTCATTTTGAGACAGTGTCTTGATAAATTGTGCAGGCTGTTTCTGACCTCAAACTTTTCAGCCCCCAATCACTAGGATTACAGGTGTATGCCTGGGTGCCCAACTTATTTCAGTTTTTTATTTTTTAATTAATTAATTAATTAATTTTATTTATTTTTTTTTTTGCAGTACTTGGGGGTTGAACCTAGGGCTTTGCACGTACTTTGCAAGTGCTCCGCCACTGAGCAGCACCTCCAAGGCCCTTTTCTAAATTTTTTAAATTGAGACGTGGCCTTGCTAAATTACACAGCCCGCCTCTGGCCTCAAACCTGCGAGCCTCCTGCCTCTGCCTCCCCAGTCTCTGGGATGACAGGCATGTGCTACCATGTTTGGCCCATATTTGATTTTGAGACAGGGTCTCGCTAAACCATGCAGGCTGCCTCCGGCCTCTACAGTCCAGTCCTCCTGGCCCTCCAGAGTCCGCGATCAGCCCCAGCATGGACTGTGGAGAGCCGGAAAGGCCTCGAGGCGGCTCAGTCTCCGGTCACCACCCGAGCAGACCCTGCCTCTCTCTCCCTCTCTCTCTCTCTCCGCCCACAACCCAGGCCAAACTGATCGTCCCCAACAGCACGGCGGGCCTGATCATCGGAAAGGGCGGCGCGACGGTGAAGGCCGTGATGGAACAGTCGGGCGCTTGGGTGCAGCTGTCGCAGAAGCCGGAGGGCATCAACCTGCAGGAGCGAGTGGTGACGGTGAGCGGCGAGCCCGAGCAGGTGCACAAGGCCGTGAGCGCCATCGTGCAGAAGGTACAGGAAGACCCCCAGAGCAGCAGCTGCCTCAACATCAGCTACGCCAACGTGGCCGGGCCCGTGGCCAACTCCAACCCCACCGGCTCGCCCTATGCCAGCCCGGCCGACGTCCTGCCCGCCGCGGCCGCCGCCTCGGCCGCCGCCGCGTCCGGGCTGCTGGGCCCCGCGGGCCTGGCGGGCGTGGGCGCCTTCCCCGCCGCGCTGCCCGCCTTCTCGGGCACCGACCTGCTGGCCATCAGCACGGCGCTCAACACGCTGGCCAGCTACGGCTACAACACCAACTCCCTGGGGCTGGGGCTCAACTCGGCCGCCGCCTCGGGCGTCCTGGCCGCGGTGGCCGCGGGCGCCAACCCCGCGGCCGCGGCCGCCGCCAACCTGCTGGCGTCCTACGCGGGCGAGGCCGGGGCCGGGCCGGCCGGAGGGGCCGCGCCCCCGCCGCCGCCGCCCCCCGGCGCCCTGGGGTCCTTCGCGTTGGCCGCGGCCGCCAACGGCTACCTCGGGGCGGGCGCCGGCGGCGGCGCGGGGGGCGCAGGGGGCCCCCTGGTGGCCGCGGCGGCCGCGGCCGGGGCGGCCGGGGGCTTCCTGACGGCGGAGAAGCTGGCGGCCGAGAGCGCCAAGGAGCTGGTGGAGATCGCGGTGCCTGAGAACCTGGTGGGGGCCATCCTGGGCAAGGGGGGCAAGACGTTGGTGGAGTACCAGGAGCTGACGGGCGCGCGCATCCAGATCTCCAAGAAGGGCGAGTTCCTGCCAGGCACGCGGAACCGGCGGGTCACCATCACGGGCAGCCCCGCGGCCACGCAAGCCGCTCAATACCTCATCAGCCAGCGGGTCACCTACGAGCAAGGGGTGAGGGCCTCGAACCCCCAGAAAGTGGGATGAGGCCTGTAGCGTGCGCTCCCGCTCCGTCCTCCTCCCTCCTCCTCCTTTTCCTCCTTCTCCTCCTCCACCCCAAGGCCTGCCCCCCAGCTTGGTGTCATCCTGCTCCTCTTGGGGAACGGGGCTGGGGGAGGCCCGACTGCACCTCCCCTCCTGGTCGGTAGTCGTAGGCAGGATTGAGCGATGGTTGGGGAAGGGGCTCCGAAGCCCCCTCCCCAGCCCAGAACTGACCCCCTCCTCCCTCCCGCCCATCCCTCTGCTTGACCGGGCCTGACCCTCCTCTCCCAGGGCCCAGGTCTGTGTGATATCTGTATATATTGCATTTTGTTGATTTTAATAGAAAACAAAGCGTTATTTTCTCTTTCTTTCCCTCCCTTTTTTCTTTTGACTTTGCTTTTTCTTTCTTTCTTTCTTTCTTTTCTTTTTTTTTTCCTCTTTTTTTTTCTCCTCCCACTCGGTAAGGATTTCCCCCCGTCCCTTTATATGGATTTGTTTCTATATGGGAGGAGGGGACCGAGCCTCTGGGGTACACGGTATGAGGGGCCTTCCCAAAACACAATACCCCGCCTCTTGGCTTTCCTGTTCCACATCGCAAGGAAGTGATGGGGGGAGAGGCAGCCAAGGAGTTGGAGCCAAACTGGGATGTCTGGAGCAGGGACCCCAGCATGCCCAGATTTCCTCAGCTCCTCTGTCTCCCAACTGGAGTTGCCCCTCCTGGATGGACTTGTCTTTTGCCATCACATTGAATGAGGCAGGGACGGTCCTGCTGGAAGTGAGGCCAGCTCTGGGATGGGGCCAGTCCCCTGAGCAGGACTCTGGAGAGAGGCTGGAGCCACTTGGTGTCGCATCTCTGTGACTTATAGAATAGTTGGAATGAGGGTCCCTGTTTTTATGACACTGAGTCAAGTACTTTCTGGGGTGCTTCTCGGCACTCCTTATGATGTCACAGGAAACAGTTCCCCCGAGGTCACTTCCTGTGATGATGAGAAGCACTTCCTGTGAGGTCTCCTGAACCCTTTCTCGAAGGTCATGTCAGTCATATCTGGGAGGTGTATACTTCCTGTGGAGTCTTGAGGTCACCTCCTGTGATGTCATTAGGATGAAGCATGCATTTCCTATATTGGACAATGGCCAGTCCCTGACCCTCCTTTCCCACCCACACTCCTCTTGGGTGGGTGTTGGCCTGCTCGGGGAGGTTCCTAGGAAGAGAATAAGGGGTGGGACTTGGATCCAATCTGGAGGATTCTAAGGGGGAAAGATACCCCAATGCAGTCAGGGTCATCTCCATCCAAACACACCCAGTCTGTGGGCGATGGAGCTATGGAAACGATTGTTAACGGCCCCCTTTCCCGCCCTGCCTTTTGTGTGCTCGCCTATGTCTGCGTGGTTTTGTTTCTTTGACTCTGATGAGTCAAATGTGCGGTGGTTGCGGCAGGCCAGCGGCCCCGGTGCAGAGTTCCGCGAGCCATGGTGGAGTCTCAGGTTGAAATGCTTCGTGTGGTCTTGATGGATTTGGTTGGCCTGGTGGCTTTCGGAGAGCTGGCATACGTTGGTGATGTCTGATGGGTCAGAATGTTTGGTTGCTCGCCTTGGGCTTGAGGAAGTAGAAGATGCTGATGGAGTCTGACAAGCCAGGCAACCCTGAGAGCTGTCTTGGGGGTGGCCTGCTTCGCACTGTAGCTGCGGTCACCTGGAAGGGCTGTTAATACACTGCAGTGTCGGGACCTGACAATCCTGTAGAGTAGGCTAGCTGAGACACACCTCTCCCTCTACATCTCCACGCCCCCAGACCACCTTCCCTTTCTCCAGCCCAAAGCAGGGCCCTTAGGGCCCTAGTTCCATCATCAGCATTTTTGGGGGAGGGGCACCCCATGCCCACCCTCTCCCCCACTTGTCCCCCTCCTAGGTCTTCCAGATCCTTCTCTGCTCCATGGCTTTGGGGGAGTCTGGTCTCCTCCTCTCTCTGCTAAAAAAAAGGAAGGGAGAAAAGCCACAGGAACAATTTCTACTCCTAAAGCCTGGGAGACCTCTGCCCCCTCGCTAGAGAGCCACCCCCAAATCAAAATGTGAAAATCCCTAGAAAGCAATAGCCTTCGAGGTACCTTGCACTGAACTTCCCATGCCGGCCCTTCCACCCAACAGGAGGCTGTCCCTTGGGCATTGGGGGGAATTTTTCGATGCCTTTGTCACCTCCAGGGGGAGGGACAGGCCCCATTTCCTCCACCCCCATTTCCCGCCTCCTCTCGCTGCTGCTCCCCCCCTTCTCCAGACTGAGCCCAGATGGAGATGTGAGTGCCAAAACAATTCCTGATATAACTTTGTACATATCTCCTACCGTGGAGGGCTGTTGGGGCGGGAGTTGGGGGAGGATTGGGGTGCCATTGCTCCCCAACATCTCTCAAAAGACCTTACAGTGTTTGGCATCTCTACCTGCACCGTGGATAGGACAGTATCTAGCTGGTATAGACCCCTACACCCTCCTAGGCCCCACCAGAAGGGGGAGGAGCCAGGGAGAAGTGATGTAAGGTCTGGGAGTGGGGAAGTAGGATAGAGCTCATTTGCATATCATTTGCATCCTCAGCTTGGCAGCCGCTTTCTATTAAACCCTTAAACCCTTTGGCTGGAATCCGGGTCCCAATCAGCTGGGTCCAGTACTCTTGGCACACAGACATGGCTCTGGAGGCTGGGCCTCCTGAAAAGTGTTCCCCTCCGTGTCTGTGTGACAAGCCCCTCCCTCCTCGCATTTCTTGGGGACCCCCTACCCCACCAGCCAGGGCTATCTGAAAGGTAATTGGCTAGCTCAGTGAGCTAGTTCCCTACCATGTTGGTGAGTGGAGAGCCACATACCTGTCCCCACTTTACCCTGGGACACTCACTCCCGTCATCTTCCTCATCCCTGAAAGTCCTTTCTGCAATCTGACCTCAATCTTTTGTGCTGCAGTTTGTCCAGAGGGGACATAGGTGTGGGGCCAGGGATGGAGATTATCGAAAAACTCATCCCCTCTTTCTTTTTTCCTTCTCTTTCCCGGTTAGCCAATCAGATCTCAGAGACTCTGAGCGGCCTCCTCATCCCCTGCTCTTCAGCACCAGTAGGTGCTTAATAAGTGTTTGCTGCATTGAATTGTCTCCAACTCCCCTCCAGCTTCTGAAACCTTCTCCCATCACTTCCCTTTCCCTTTCCTTCTCTGGTTCCCTATGCCCCTTTGTTGTCTCTCCTGTCTCTATCTTTGTCTGTCTTCTTCCTCTCAACTCTCTCTCCCTCGTTTCCCCATTTAAAAAAAAAAAAAAAAAAGTGCCAAACTTCTTTGGAACTGAGCCGCTCTGGGGAGAGAGGACCTTGGATAGCCGGGAAGAAGCGGGACCATCTCTCTTTGAGGAAGCCCCTAAGAAGCATTGAAAAAGTCTACGGATACTTGAGCTGAATTGGGTCCCCTTTCCTCATCCCTCCAGCCCTGAGTTTTTCTTAGAATCTTTATAAGAAAAAAAGAAAAAAAGAGAAAAAAAAAAAAAAAAACACAAAACCTCTCCTCTTCAGCTACCCCTTACCATTTTGGATCCCCACCACCACCAAATTCCACCAGCCAGGGAGAACCCCATTTGCTCCATTCTGGGCACATCTGTAGAAATCGGGAAGGGGAGACCACCTCAGCCCCTCCCGTCCTGGCCCAAAGGACGATTGTACCAACTGGATATGGAAGAACTTCAAAGCACTTAGGAGTCCACGGGGTTCAATGTGCCAAATTCACCTCCTTCACCCCCATCTCGGGGGCCTCTGAGCCAACCTGTGCAGCTTTCTGGGGCTCCGTCCCACCCCACTCTCCAGGGGCAAGGAGGTTTCTCTGCAATAATTAGTAGGGCGCAGGCAACACTTTTGCCATCTTTATTCGACCTGCCACCTGCCCTGGACTTGTCGGTGGGAATGATGGGTACCTGCATGGAACTTGGCGAGAGCCGACTATAGATGATGGGGGACGCATACTGGGAACATTACGGTACCGCTCTTCTCCCAGTGACTTTTCTTCTCCCCTCTTGACCCGATCCGTGGCTCCTTGTTCGGTTCCCCCGCCTATTCCTGCATCGCACGCCGTCCCTTCTTACTTTGTTTGTGATCGCTTGCCCCACGGCTTGGAAAACGAGAGGCGGTCCCCGGCCATCAAGACCAGGATCAGAGGTCGTGGCACCCTGGGCGTTGGTTAGCAAAGGTATGAGCGTGAATGGCGGTAAGGATGGCAGCCTGGGCATCCCGGCTGCAGTTTGGGGACGTACCTGTCGCGTGACAGCTGGGCAAGGCCTTCGCTGCGCGCCCCGCGCACCAGGCCCAGCGCCGCCGTCCGGGAACCAAGGCCGATGTCACGGATGGGGCGCACGGGATCGCGAAGGGCCGAGGACCTTGCTTGACGCGCTCGTGGAGTCTGGACGCCCCAGCCTGCTGTCGCGATCCCCTGTCCGGGGGTGCGGTTCGCTGTCCCGAGGCCTGGGTGGCCAGGGCCTTCTCTCCGTCGCGCCGCAGCTGGGGTGCGCCGTCCGTGGGGCTCCCTGCCCTCCTGGAGCAGCGTAGGGGGGCTGCAGGGGGGCGGGGAGGGAGGGGGGCCAATCCCTGTGGAGGGTGGGGGTGGTGAAGGCGGCTGGATTCGAACCCCTTCCTCAGCCAGTCCAGGACGCTCTAGTCTCCCAGAAACAATGTGGAGAGACCGCCCAACCCCCCGCCCTCCCTTACCCCCTTTCCCCCACCCCACCCACCCCCCAAAACCACCAACCTCTCATCTTCTAAGTGACTCCATCACCACCGACCACCGGAGCCTGCGGCCTCATTGCTCCAGCCCGCCCCACTCGACCGTCAGAGTCGCTCGCTCATCGAACTCTCTTTTGATTAACCCTTTCTGTGTTCATCCCACGGAAAACTGTGTGTCGGGCAGGGGGGCGGGGGGAGGCTAGGGGCTGTTGCTACCTCTCCTCCATCTCCTCCCACCTGCACATGCCTCCCCACCCGCACCCCATCCCATGCCCCACCCCCACCCCTCACCCTGAGGGTCTGCCCCGCCCTGGGGACGGAGATCCTCTTGGGAGGCTCCTTGTTTGGCTTTGGCCCTTTAAAAGGCGGGGCCCGGGGGCGTGGCCTCCTCCCAGGGGAGCCCAGCTCGGGCCCCCGCTCCTCCCCGTGACCCTCGCACACGCTCCCCACGCCTTCATTGTAAATAGTCACTTTTGTACTGGGTTTGAGCCAGGGCACTTGGGGAGTCATTTTTTTTCCCATTTGTGTTGGCATCTCAGGCCACTGGAGGCATGACCCACATCCCGGTTCGATGTGGGAGAAGCCCAAAGGGTCCCCTTCACCTGCCCCCCAATGCTAAGGCTTTCCAGAGATCAGTATTACTCCTCGAGGGCTGGGGTGTCCCGACCCCAGGGCCGGGAGATGGGAAGGGCGGGCTGTGCCAGGGCTCAGCCTGACAGTTTTCCCATCTGTGAAATGGGTCCATCCCCCGGCTTCTGGGGAGCTGGGCGAGGTCATGACGGAGTCGGAGTCGGAGTTTCATCTCTCCTCCTCCTTCCTCTGTAGGAGGCAGGGGAGGAACAGAATGGGGGGGAGGCAGGGCGGTCTCTGGAGAACCTAGGGATCCTCCTTAGGACCTGAAGCTAGCTTCTCCTAAGCTCGTTCTCTCTTGGAAAACGGGGGAGGGGAGTAGAATGGAGGACCTCTTCTGTCCGATCCTTGGATCAAAAGCCCAGACCCAGGCTGGCCCCCGCCTGCTGCCCCGCCGCGTTCCCTCTCTTGGAATGTGGCCATGCCTCCAGTGCCTCCATCAAGCCCCTCTAACTGATTCCTTCCATCCTCTGCGACCGGTGCCGCCGCCCACTTCCCCCCTGCCACCGCCAGAAGCTCTCGGCTGGGGCCGCCGCCCCCCCCCCCCCCCCCCCCCCCCCCCCC